>JAVJIF010011413.1:0-106848 GCA_038442645.1 Agave tequilana
TGATCAGGGATAGTACTTCTTTAGGTATTTGCCATTGATCGACATTATGAATATATCCCCATTTGGACTTATAAGACGATAAGCCCCATTTAAGTAGACTGACTCTATTACAAACGGTCCTTCCCACTTGGGTTGAACTTTCCTTTGTCTTATGTGTCATGACCATGGATCATCTGACAGCTAAGACAAGGTTGCCTTTCTTGAAAATATATTCCTTGACTTTCTTATTGAAAGCTCTGGAAATATGAGCTTGATAGAGCTCGATTTGTTGTTGAGATTGTTGGCATTTGTTGTCTAAAGCTTCTAATTCGTGGAGGCGCAATCAATGCTTCTTCTCGTTTGTCATCTCTGTGGCCAGAGAAATAAGTAGAGATGGAATTTGAAGCTCCAATGGAAGTACACCTTCACACCTATACATAAAAGAGAATGACATATCTTTTGTTGAGGTTCTCACTATTGTGCTGTAGGTTGATAGACATTTGCCTAGTTTCTTGTCCCAGTCACATTGACTTTTTGAGACAAACTTCATGAGAAGTTTTTCAATGGTCTTGTTGAAAGCTTTTGCAAGATCATTGGCGTCTAGATAGTATGTCGTTGAAGACATGCTTTAGATTCTGAATTTATTATAAAATCTCTGGAACACTTGACTGACAAATTGGTGACTGTTGTCATGAACAATTAGTTAAGGGACACGAAAGCAGTATATGACGTGATGTTTTACGAATTTGATCACGTCAGATATCTTTACTTCTAGTTTTCGACCATTTGGAGAAGTAATTGGTTATAAGCAAGATGAACTGATGTCTTTTGGATGTTAGAAGGCTTAGAGGGCTTAAGGTCCAATACATTCATTCCCCACATCTCAAATGGCTATGAACAAGACGTTGGATGAAGATGATCTAGTGTTTTATAGATGAAGTCACCATGGATCTGACAGGCTTGGCATCGCTTAGCGTTGGCGTCACAAATCATCTTTGGCCAATAATAACCAAGTCTTCAAAGTCGGTCCCCAAGTTTGGGTTCGGGTTAGTGAGCTCCGCATATACTGTCATGAGCCTCTTTGAGTGCTTCTTGTACCTCTTTGTGTGAAAGACAACGGAGAAAGATTCCATCATGTGATCGATGATAAATGTTCGTGTGATTGCATTATAATAGAATCGAGGAGCTTTTCTTCTAATGCAAGCTGCCTCCTTAAGATCATCAGGCAATATGTCGTATAAGACATAGTCAATAAATGAGAATCACCGATCTTTGGGTTTTGTATCTGTTGAGATATCAAGAGCCACTGTACTTGAAAGTCTCCTCTAGGATTTCCACTATCTTCAAGGGCAAATTTTGTGCAGTATAAGTCGTGCCTGCAAACGAGTACTTTCTCCATTGTTTCAGCTGAAAGAGCTAATGAAGCAGCAAAAGATGCTAGCGTATATACATGTGCATTCTATTACTGAGGTACATGGTCGATGTAGAAGCTTTGGAACTTCTCCGCCATGTTGATGGTTATGTTGTGGTATGACACATAGTCTTCATGTTAGACTTCGTACTTCTCACAAACCTAGTTGATGATAAGTTTTGAATCACCATATGCTTCGAGATGTTCAATGCCAATATCCTCTACAAGTTGCATTCCAAATAGCAGAGCGTTGTATTCCACAATGTTATTGGAACATGACTTAGTTAATTAAAATGTATGTGGAATTATGTAGCTTTGTGGAGAAACCAGTATCACCCCCATTCCTCCTACGATGATTTCTCTGGGACCCGTTCTTGATGTACCGTTGAAGAATAGTTGCCAGACTTATTCTTCAAAGGATGTTCGGGTCATACAAACTTAAGCAATCTCCTCTAGGAGATCTTCATAAAGTTTGATTGTTCTTGGATCTGGATGTTTAGCTAAGAAATCTACCACGGCTTGTCCCTTTATGGGTTTTGTAGCAGAAATTGCATATCATTTTGTAAGAGTAATATAGCCCACTTCGCCAATCGACCATTTAATGATGAAGGTTTCATCATACATAACCTCAGAGGATTGACTTAAGAGATGACGTGAATGGTCTGGCCCAGAAGATAGTGCCTCATCTTTAGGACGGTGAAAACAAAAGCTAGACACTCCTTTTCAATCAGGTTGCAGTGATGCTCAGCCCCAATCATGGTTCTGCTCAGGTAATAGATTGCTTGCTCATGTCCTTAGTCATTATTCTTGGCTAGGAGAGCTCCAAAAAATGATTCATCGCTCTAACATACATCAGTAAGGGTTTCCCTGATACTGGAGCTACAACAATAGGAAAATGTGTGAGGTATTGCTTGATTTTCTCAGATGCTTGTTGGCAAGCACTGTCCTATATAAATGAAACTCCTTTCTTTATCAGCCTAGTGAAGGGTTAAAAACATCCTAAAAAATTTGATATGAATCATTAGATGTAGGTCAGACGTCCCTGTAATCTTCTAAGTTCTTTGGGATTTCTTAGAGGTTGCATCTCCTGAATGACGTGAACTTTCCCTGGGTCGAGATGAATTTCTGTGAATGTAACAACAAATCTAAGGAATTTGCCACTGGCCAGCCCCAGAAAATACATGGTTGGATTCATCTTCAATTGATGTATTATGTGATCTCCTTTATCGTGGCTCTTTACTGCAATATCGTCTACGTAACATTCTACGGTCTTGTGTATGTGCTCATGGAAGATTATATTCATTACCCGTTGATGTGTCGCTCCTGTGTTCTTCAATCAGAAGAGCATCACGGTGTAATAGTACACTTCTAGTGGTATTCTGAAGGATGTATGCTTCTTGTCTTTTGGATACATTTTGATTTGATTATATCTTGAGAAATCGTCCATGAAGGACATTGTTCAAATCTGCACGTATTATCGATCATGATATCCGTGATTGGGAGGAAAATTCATTTTTGAGACAAACGACATTCAGATCATGGAAGTCGATGCAAATCCAGATCTTCTCTTCTTCTTCAGAAAGGATACAATGTTGGTTACTTAATGTGGGTATTGCTCTTTCCTAATAAAACTGGAGTCTATTAGCTTTTTGACTTCCAATTCAATTACCTCCATATTCTCTGGATGAAATCGTCATTATTGTTGCTTGACTGCTTCACATCCGGATTGATATTGAGGCGATGCATGGAAACTTGGGGATCAAGTCCGGACATGTCCTCATAGTTTCAAGCAAAGACATCTATATACTCTCGGAAGAAATGTATTAGGTCTTCCTTCTCGGAGGGATAAGCTTTCGCTTATGAAGATAGCCTTGGGATGAGCCTCATCTCCCAGATTGATCTAGGTCACTTTGTCCTCTATAGGCGGCTCACGCTACTCAAAGAGTATGTCCCAAAGGATATTCAAGTGTTTGATTCATGGATCTATGTTTGACTGAATCATTTTCTCATCCTCATCTTTCTGATGGCTAGTTGAAATCACATTTACTGCAAGATTTTTATGATAATGCCAACTCTCACATTAGACTCCAATGATGATGTGCCTAACGAGTGGTCTGATATAGAGATCCTTCAGAGTCAAAATCTGACGAGACTGGGGTGAACATATAGCCCAATTCTCTTCTAGTCTTGTAGTAGTAGTCAGGGGCTTTTCCTTTTGGTACCAAAGATCGAAGTGTTTTCCATCGATATTGGTTGGGAAAACTTTACAAAAAAGTTGTAGAAAATTACAAGAAAGAAAAAAATTACAAGTATTTTTTTACTGAATTTCTGGGAAAGTATGCTGATGGAAGTTTGATCAGCGTGTGATCACTTTATTCCGTTAACGATGCGATTTATTGAGTTTTTGGGTCTTTGACCTAAAGGTTTCCTTCTCGCTTGGTTCAGGAAATCCTTTGAGAAAGGAAGATCGTGAGAGTTTTAGCATCCTAGAAGAGAAACACAGTTCTCTAAGAAAGCTTGAAAGTTAAAGATTGATAATTATGTGTGCTTAAAGCTCTTCTTTTCAGCAATTTTTGCTCTATAAGATCCAGCCATTAATATACAGTTTTTGATGTTTTGATCAAACACGTATCATTTCATGAACGTATTTTCCTCCATTTGGCCTGAAATTTTTACACGAGACTCAGCACTGGCTCTAAATTCTACCCTAAAAATTTCATAGTTTTTCTTTTTAAATAATTATTTACTTAAATATTTCTCTCTCCTCCTAGTTTTCCTTTTCTTTCTTCTCTAAATTCATCTCTTGTCCACTTTTCTTCTTTTTTATTTTTTATTATTTTCTTTGGGTACATTTACACATAACCCCCAAACAATTACATATTTACATTTCCAATACTTTTTTCTTTTTTTTCTTTCCTTTTCTTTTTTGTTTCTCCATATTTCTAGATTTTTCTATGGCTTCTTCATGAAGCCAACACTTGGCTTCTTATACAAGCCATCTCCTCTCTTCCTTATCTCCTCCCACACCTGCAAACTCATGGCCGGCCACACTTCCCATTCTCCCCCACCTTTCTCTCTAGAAAAAACCCAAAAACCTATCCAAATAAATTCCTAAAGATCCTATAAAAATTTCCTAACACCATGACCACTTTCCTACCATCCTAAATCCTCCATAGGCCCATACAAATCTCTCACCATTTTCTCTAATTTTTTCTCTCTCAAAAACACCTAAAAACCATACTTTCTCTCTCTACATTTTCTCACTGCTTCCTTATATCCACCATGGCCGGTAACTATAGAGGGTTCCTCTCACTTTCTCTCTTTCCTCTACCTACCATAAATTTTCCCTATTTTTTCTCTATTTAACAATCCCTAAAATGCTATTTCTCTCTCCTCCTTCCCTTTCTCTCTCTAGCTTTCTCTCACCTCACCCATCTTCCTCCTGGCTGGCTACTATAGGGAGGAACCTCTCTCTCTCCTCCACCTGCTTCACCAATTCCATACCCATCCACCCTTTCTCTCTCCTCCAAAACCAAAACACTAATTTTCTCTCTCTAGAATTTCCCCTCTTTTCCTTCATTTTCTCTATCCCTCTCCTCTAAGTGCTCACGGCCTGCCATAGGATAGCACATACACCCACACACATGTTTCTTCCATTCACGTGCACACGTGTACGTGGTTTCGAGAATTCCCCGTTATTAGGCGAGTACTCTTCCCTTGTTGTATATGCGCACATACACACTTGTACACCTATAATTGTATACATGCATGAATATTTCATGCTCTGGGCATTTCTAGAAATTTTCTGTAATTTTTAGAAATTATCTGGGTATTTTTAGGATTTTCTAGCATTTTAGGAATTTTTTGTATATTTTTAGAATTATTCTGTGTATTTAGAAATTATCTTTAAGATTTTTCTATGTATTTATAAATTTTCTGTAATTTTTTATGAATTTCCTGTAATTTTCTAGAATTAATATGAATTTTCTAAAATTATTGTATTTTGGGACTAACAATGGTGCAGGTTGCAGGAAAAGACCCTCGGGACAAACTTTACTTCTGGGGTTGGCTGTCTCGGGAGATCTCTCCCAATTATCCAAGGGCAACAGGCCATCACCACCGCCTACTACCATTAGGGTTTCGTGGTAGCCATATAGGGGGGTTATATGCCTCGGATGCTCTATCCGTTTTGAAATATCATCTGAGAGACCGCTTTGCGGGTCACCCATTACCTTCGGGTTTCGTGGTGACTAGGGGCAGAGGGTACCCAGCTCAGAAGCACAATATGGAGCCTGTGACTGTGCTTATGATTATATTATATTATTGATTGCCTGTGTATGGTACTAAAACCTTCTGCAAGTACATATATAGCTTCCAGCTTAACCCCTCTGCGGTTTATACTACAACCTCCAGGCTTAAACTCTCTGAGGTTTATTAAGGTCCTCAGACGTTCTCAGCGATGCCTGGTAGGCGTATTTATCATTCAGCGCTTTATTCACTAGACTCGTTAAGGCGGAACTCTGCCAGATTTCAGACTCGCAGTCTAAGCCGAGTCCTTCCTTAGCTCCGCCTAGCGCTTTAGTAATTTAACATTATTCGCTGATTGTGCCTCCAACACTGCTTTGCTCTGTTTGTATGTGCATAGGTATAGTGCTGCTTTAATGCTATTGACTGGATACTGATACCGATATTACTGATACTGATATTATATTGCTACTGATAGTTGACATGGGTTACCGGACACAACATCTATTACTGATACTGACTACTATTAATGATACTGACTATTACTACTGACTTTACACCTGACAAATGGATACTGACTACAGAACATATACTGATTACTAAATGGTACCATAACTCTTGATATATATTACATTACACTGTTTTTAGACTTGGTACCATAACTCCTGACGGAATATAATACCTGGATCATCGCTTTACAGGGAATAACTCCTGAATCCTGATACATAATACTCCTGTTATTGCATTGGAATGTGAAACTAAGTACCACGTGGAACAACACGGGGGGCCACATCTAGAATCTCATACCTGATGTGTGGAACTAACTGCCACGTGGAACAAAGTGCCACATCACATGTCCTAGAGATGGCGGCCACCTCTTGAATTCTTGGGGGCCACCTCTATAATCTCACATCTCTTGATTATTGTACTTCTGATAATATATTCTTGTTGATCCCATAAACAGTATATCATGAACATACACTGAGAACTGTGCAATGAATTGGTTAAATAACTGGCTACACATACACTTGGGATGGGGGAGACTGATGACATCAATATGTACGGCTTCATAATGGCTCGATGTTGCAACTGCTGTTCCGGATCTACCCGTGGTTACAGGAGACCGGGTAGGGTGACTGGCACCCTTGTCATGATCCATTCCTGTTTACGGCTTAGCACCCGGTTCTGAGATCCAAACCCAGATGTCATGAGACCGTTTTCACAGGCATACCTGTGCCCCTTATAAACCTGAAACAGTTGATCCCCATTAATTTTCAATAAACTTAACTCATCTTATTCATATGTGGATGTATGTGTACCGAAAACACATACCGAGACATATAAGTCGGATAAACAATAAGAATATAACAACCCAACTGTAATAATGTTAGGAACATGTGCCATTTGGTCTCTCCTTTATTCTGATTCTGTTACGCCCTTAACATATCTAAGTAAGTTCTATCAGGGTTTATACACTAGTATTCTCTGGTGTGGACTGTCAGTAATGGGCAATATTGGTAGGGAGCTGATTAAAATGTCAGATGGTACTGATAATCATTATTGCATAATTAAAATACCAATATCTGAATTTCAAATATAACTTCCATTCCTGATATTACATAAGATCTGATACCCCGGATACTGATATTCTTGATACTGACTGACACATGTATCATTGAAACATGTACTGACATGACAGTAGTATTGATCGTGATTTCACACACATGACATGATAATACTACTAACAGAATAATGGATTCCCTGATCACAGAATGCTGACATACTTATTGATAGCAACTCTTGTTGTATATGCTCAGCTATTGGTGAAATGGGATATATGGTATATACATGAGGGTTTGCTTGTTTGGATTATCTTTTTGACGTACTAATCTCATGGATCCAGAGATTGAGTTTATACAATTGGTTTTGCCTACATTTACATTATACATATAAAATAAATTAATTACATATGCTTTCATTGATATGATTTAAACATGATTTCATGCATACATAAACATGTTTTCACGAAATTTCATTTATTTTCAGTACCTATGTATTTGCCTTGGTGCATGCCACTTGGTATTCTTATGTACTCGCTGGGTTGCATTCTGACAACCCTGGACCTGCATGTCCAAATTCTGGAGGTTGGACGTTAGTGAAGTTCCTGTAGCTGATCAGAGTGCGCAGCAGGAGCATAGTAGGTCCCTGGACCAGAACCTGGTAGAAGCTTGGGAATGTATCAGATGATCTTTCAGATCCATCTCCTTTATATGACTCTTGAGATCCTTTTTCAGCTCGAGAGTCTCTTCCAATATTATGTCTTGTAAATATCTTGTAAATCATATTTTGGTACGATCCAGTGATGTAATGTTCATGTAATATTGGATCACATACAGTGATTACACTGTACTTAGACTGTAATGTTGGAATGTATATTACCACCGTGCTTCCGTACTCTGATTCCTGACTGTATTGTTATGCGTAGCATACGTATGTGAGAGTATTTTTACCCTGCAGATGTACATTTCAGTAGCGTCTCCGTACCCGATGCGGCGGGGCGTTACAGGTTGGTATCAGAACTTAGGTTGAGATTCCACCTTCTGTACAACCAAATAGCAGATTAATGTGATATTAATTTGCAGTTGGAGCAAGAATCAGAACTATACATTTCAATTCCAAGTACAAGTTATCTGTCCTTCTAATAATCCTCCTTTATTTTTGAACTCTTCGCATCTTTCCACCTCTCAGGTTCCACTATCCCGAGTTTTCAATTTCAAGTCGGTAAATCTTTCTGATTATTCCTAAAATATCTTGTAACTCGGTGCCTACTTCTAGTTAAGTACCATTGAATTCTGTTGTGATCATTACTTTGATCCTTTCTGTGTACATCTCCCTCCTTAACAAAATTGTGAGGACGCAATTTTTGCGAGATGAGAAGACTGTAATACCCTGATTCCAGAATACATACTTTTTTACGATTTTTGACGTTTTGATCATACACGTATTATTTCATGCATGTATTTTCCTCCGTTTGACCTGAAATTTTTACACGAGACTCTGCACTGGAACTAAATTCTACCCTAAAAATTTCATAATTTTTCATTTTAAATAATTATTTAATTAAATATTTTCTCTCTCCGCCTAGTTTTTCTTTTCTTTCTTCTCTAAATTCATTTCTTTTCCACTTTTAATCATTTTTATTTTTTTAATATTTTCTTAGGAGACATTTACATATAACCCCCCAACAATTACATATTTGCATTTCCAATACTTTTTCTTTTTCTTTTTCTTTTTTCCTTTTCTTTTCTTTTTCCTTTTCTCCATATTTCTAGATTTTTCTATGGCTTCTTCAAGAAGCCAACACTTGGGTTCTCATGCAAGCCATATCCTCTCTTCCTTATCTTATCCCACACCTACAAACCCATGGCCGACCACCTCCCATTCTCCCCCACCTTTCTCTCTAGCTAAAACCTAAAACATCTCCAAATAAATTCCTAAAAATCCTATAACAATTTCCTAACACCATGGCCACTTTCTTACAATACTAAACTCCTCCATAGGCCCTTACAAACCCCTCACCATTTTCTCTAGTTTTTCCTCTTTCAAAAACACCTAAAAACCATACTTTCTCTATCCTCTCTCTAACTTCTCTCTACATTTTCTCACTCCTCCCTCATATGCACCATGGTTGGATACTATAGAGGGATTCCTCTCCCTCCCCTCTACCTCCCATAATTTTCCCCTATTTTCTCTATTAAATAACCCTTAAAATGTTATTTTCTCTCTCCTCCTACACTTTCTTTCTAGCTTTCTCTCACCTCACCCATCTTCCTCCTGGCCAACTACCATAAGGAGGAACCTCTCTCTTCTCCACCTACTCCACCAATTCCACACCCATCCACCCTTTCTCTCTACTCCAAATCAAAACCCTAACTTTCTCTCTCTAGAATTTCCCTTTTTTCCTTTTATTTTCTCTCTCCCTCTCCTCTAGGTGCTCACGGCCTGCCATAGGATAGCACACCCACCTGCACATGTTCCTTCCATGCACGTGCACACGTGCACGTGGTGTCAGGTATTCCTCGATATTTAGGTCAGTACTCTTTCCTTATTGCATATGCATACATCCACACTTGCACACATATATTGGTATACATGCATGCATATTTCATGCTCTGGGAATTTCTAGGAATTTATTGTAATTTTAAAAATTATTTGGGCATTTTAGGAATTTTCTGTATATTTTTAGAATTATTCTTTGTATTTAAAAACTGTGTATTTTTAAGATTTTTCTATGGATTTAGAAAATTTCTGTGTATTTTTATGAATTTTCTGTAATTTTTTGGAATTAATATGAATTTTCTGAAATTATTGTATTTGGGACTGACAGTGGTGCGGTTGCAGGAGAAGACCCTCGGGACAAACTTTCCTTTTGGGGTTGGCTGTCTCGAGAGACCCCTCTCGGTTATCCAAGGGCAACAGGCCATCGCCACCGCCCACTACCATTAGGGTTTCGTGGTAGCCGGATAGAGGGGTTCTATGCCTCGGATGCTCTATCCGTTCTGAAATATCATCCGAGAGACCGCTTTTAGAGTCACCCATTACTTTAGGTTTCATGGTAACTGAGGGCAGAGGGTACCCATCTCAGAAGCACAATATTGAGCCTGTGATTATGCTTATGATTATATTATATTATTTATTGCCTGTGTATGGTACTAACACCTTCTGCGGGTACTTATATAGCCTCGGGCTTAACCTCTCTGAGATTTGTTAACGTCCTCGAACGTTCTCAGCGCGCTAAGTAGGCATATTTAGCGCTCAGCGCTTTATTCACTAGACTTGTTAAGGCGGAACTCTATCAGATTTCTGACTCGCAGTCTAAGCCGAGTCTTTCTTGTAGCTCCGCCTAGCACTTGAGTGATTAAACACTATTCGCTGATTGTGCCTTCAACACTGCTTTGCTCCGCTTATATGTGCATAGCTATAGTGCTGCTTTAATGCTATTGACTGGACACAAATACCGATATTACTGATACTGACATTGATATTGCTACTGATAGTTGACATGAGTTTCCTGACACAATATCTGTTACTGACACTGACTGTTGTCATTGATACTGACTATTACTACTGACATTACACCTGACATATGGATACTGACTACAAAATATATACTGATTACTAAACGATATCATAACTCCTGATATATTATATTACACTAATTTTCAACTTGGTACCATAGCTCCTGACTGAATATAATACCTGAATCATGATTATCGCTTTACGGGAAATCAATACTGAATCTTGATACATAATACTCTTATTATTGCTTTGGTATGTGGAACTAAGTGCCACGTGGAACAACAGGGCAACCTGTAGAATTTCATACCTGATGTGTGGAGCTAAGTTCCGCGTGAAACAAAGTGCTACATCACATGTCCTAGTGATGGGGGCCACCTCTTGAATTCTCGAGGGCCACCTCAAGAATCCCACATCTCCTGATTATTGTACTTCTGATATTATATTCATGTTGATCCCTGTAAATAGTATATCATGAATATACACTGAGAACTGTACAATAAACTAGTTATAATAACTAATGCCACACACACTTGGGATGGGGGAAACTGATGACATCAATATGTATGACTTCATAATGCCTCGATGTTGCAACTACTATTCTGGATCTTCCTAAGGCCACAGGAGACCGGGCGGGGTGAACTGGCACCCCTGTCATGATCCTTTCTTGTTACTGTTGCGGCTTGGCGGCCGGTTCTGGGAGCCAAACCCAGATGCATGAGACCATTGTCCCGGGTATGTACGGGGCCCATTATGAATCAGATACAGTTGATTCCCATCAGTTTCTAATAAACTTAACTCGTCTTATTCAAATGTGGATGTATGTATACCGAAAACACATACCGAGATATATGGGTCGGATGAACAATAACAATATAACAACCCAACAGTAATGATGTTAGGAATGTGTGCCATTTGGTCTCTCCTTTATTCGGATTTTGTTACTCCATAACTGATCTGAGTAAGTTCTATCAGGGTTTATACACTGGTATTACTCTGGTATGGACTGCCAGTGATAGGCGACACTGGTAGGGAGATGATTAAAATATCAGATGGTACTGATAATCATTATTACATAATTAAAATACGAATATCTGAATTCCAAATATAACTTCCATTTCTGATATTACATAAGATCTGATACCCTTGATACTGATATTCTTGATACTGACTGACACATGTATTATTGAAACATATACTGACTTGACAACAGTATTGATCATGATTTCACAGACATGACATGATAATACTACTACAGAAGAATAGATTCCCTGATCACAAAATATTGACAAACTTACTGATAGAAACTCTGGTTGTATATGCTCAGCTATTGGTGAAATGGGATATATGGTACATACATGAGGGTTTCCTTGTTTGGATTATCCCCTCGATATACTAATCTCATGGATCCAGAGATTTAGTGTATACAATTGGTTTTGCCTACATTTACATTATACATATACAATTAATGAATTACATATGCTTTCATTGATATGATTTAAACAGGATTTCATGCATACATAAACATGTTTTTACGTAATTTCATTTATTTCCGGTACTTGTGTGTTTGCTTTGGTGCACGCCACTTGGCATTCTTATTTACTCGCTGGGTTGCATTCTGACAACCCTGGACCTGCATGTCCAGATTCTAGATCTTGGACGTTAGTGGAGTTCCTGTAGCTGATCATAGAGCGCAGCGAGAGCATAACAGGTCCCAGGACTGGAACCTGGCAGAAGCTTGATAACATATCAGATGATCTTTCAGATCCATCTCCTTTATATGACTTTCGAGATCCCTTTTCAGCTTGGGAGTCTCTTCCAATATTATGTCTTGTAAATATCTTGTAAATTATATTTTTGTACGATCCAGTGATGTAATATTCATGTAATATTGGATCACATGCTTTGAAACACTGTACTTAGACTGTAATATTAGAATGTATATTACCACTGTGCTTCTGTACTCTGATTCCTAACTGTACTGTTATACTTAGCGTACATATGTGAGGGTATTTTTGCCCTGCCTATGTATGTTGCAGTAGCGTCTCCATACCCGGTGAGCGGGGCATTACTTGCCAATTCTCTCTAAAAAAAAAAATCTCCAGCCCTTAGCCTGCCTAGCAATGGGCTATTTGTAGGTGAATAAGGTGTAACTGCTCCCTAAAAATCACCACAATCTAGATTTGATGTGTAGCCAGTTTGCTACGAAGCTAATGTAGCTTAAGTGAAGCTAGAAACCCTTGCGCGAAGTTAACCAGCTGGCTTCGGGTTGTTGCACCAATCCCTTGATTTGCTCCAATTAATTGGGAGATTTTCCTGATCTTCTAAAACTAATTGGGGAATGAAAAGATCACGGCAATTAATTGTCTGAAGTGATATTATCACATTAATCTCTTGCTGAGATTTAAAATGTCAAAAATGACCAGAAGAGCTCGCAGAGGTGCTAGCTCACAACGGAGCTAACAAAAGAGCTTAAGCCCACAATGGAGCTACTGAGCTTGGCGCGAAGCTGATATTGATCTCTTAACAGAGCTATACAAAGCATGTAGTGAAGCTTAGAAATGAGTTCTCAGTGAAGTAAGAAAATAGCTCTCAATTGAGCTAGTAAGAGCTTCGTGCGAAGCAAAAAAACAAGCTCACCACGGAGCTATGGGTTTTGCTGCGAAGTTAAAGCTTGTAGTGAAGCTAAGTGTTAACCTTCTTTGCCTTTTCTTCAAGAGACCATACTTGGCTCACTGTCTGCTTTACTGGATTAGTGGTATCCATCACTATTTTGTCCATTAGGGATGGACAGGTCTTCAGCCTGTCTAGGACTTGTCTGTTGAAAGTGTCAACAAGCTGACATCATTCGGACTGGTTGAAGTACTGTTTGGGAGTTCATCTTTTTGGAGTGTCAACAAATCCCTTCAAAATTTTTGTGAATCTATAATGGATTGGTACAGATTCTAAAATACTTTGAACTTGAAGCTTGATAGCTAAATTGATGAGGTTAGGAAAATCTACTGGTGCAAATGTGCGCTGAATTAGGTAACCAGATTGATTTATCCTTAAAATTTCAAGAGAAATGAACTCTCAGCAGAGCTAAGAGGAAGCTTCAAGCAAAGCTAAAGATGAGCTCCTAGTGGAGCTAAAGTCTAACCTCTCAACGGAGCTGATCAAGCTTCCTGTGAAGTTAATGATGAGCTTAGAACGGAGTTAAGATAAAGGTACAAACGAAGTTCAAGTTCACGTTTGAGCAAAGCCAAATAACTTCGCTCTCTAGGTTCTTGAACCTCCAACCTTTATTTCAAATTTAATTTGAAACGGCCCCTTGCACTCCTTTTGAGGAGGCGAAGCTGGAGGCATAAAGCCTATAAAAAACCAACTTGGATGAATTTTTAGAGAAGTTAACTTCTCTTCTAAAGTTTCAAGAACTTTCAGAGATTCGAAAATGTCTTCTTCTTCTTCCTTCGAACTCTATTTGATCTCAGCGAGATTCTATGACACCAAAACAACGTGTTGACAAAGAAATTGCCACCACTTTAGCGGCAGCGCCGCCTCCTCCGATGGTCGAAAGACCTAATGCTAGTTGGGGTTTTCCCTTGTTCAGAGATTTTTGGGTCCCTCTCAGGGCCAGTGCTGACTAATCCTTAGTGGATTTTTAAAAATTCATCGCCACCTTATGATCTCAGGGAGTTAAGATCCCTTAAGATTAATTTTATCAAACTTTAGGGAATTTATTCCCCTTTAATTTCGTCGATCAAAACTAAAAACTGAAGAGTTTCTTTTCAAATCTTCTAGGCGAAGCTAGCCCTTGTGCTTTTTGCATTCTATCAAGTGACAGAATGCATAGAGGAGCTTTTGAAGCGAAGCTAGATGATCGATGTAACCCTTGAACTTCTTTAGGCCTAAGTGCCTCTTAAGCTTCTATGTGAAGTTAGTCCTTATGACTTTTTGCACTTCTGCCTTTGTGCAGAGTGCGAAGCCAAGCTTTTGGGTGAAGCTAACGTCACAGTGAGCTTCGCTCAGGATGCGAAGCTGTCGCTCGGGATAGTTTTGCTTGGGGATCGAAGCTATGCCTTAGACCTTTATTTTTGCATCTTTCTTTCTTTTTCATAGTCTAACATGTTTGTGCCTCTTTGTCTTGCAGTGCACTATGCTCCTAGCCCCTCTAATAGTCTATTTGGATTAGTAAGGGGAATAGATAGAAATGTCTATTTCCAATCTCAAGTGCAAACATCTTTATTCAGCAATGGGAGAACATTGAAAAGGAACGCGCTTATTCTTTGTGGGGACAAGTGTACTCTTCGCATCCTTATCTCTACTGCTGTACTAGAAGGGGAAAACTGAATGGTCTATAATAAATCAGAGTTTGTTTTTGGAGATGCAACCTCAGACATCGATCAGCAGCTACTTGATGGGGAAGGGCAATAGGTTTACACCCTGGATGGAGACAGTACTACCTTCCGGAGATCAAGCATCATTACCCTCTGTGCTTCCTTCAATCAGTCACAATGCCGAGGGAGATTGATTGAGGTAAACCTGCACAGTAAATACAGAACTTTAGAACTTAAGAATAAATAGTGCAAGATACTCAATACTGTCGCGATAGCAAGTGACTAGGGTTGACCTAGACCTAAACAATATAAGGGGGGAAGTCATTACCCTCCCTTAGCCCCGATCAAATTTTGGCGCCATTGTCGAGGATGAGAACAGTTTGATTTCACGTTTTTGTTAAGTTTTCTTCTTTGTTTCAGGGTACAAGTTTTGGAATAAAGAAAATAAGAACTGCAGAAACATATAAGTGGTCTTGGGCCTCTGCTCTAAAAAGCAGAGACCAAGTACCCTCAAACTTGCCGCATTTTCGCAGTAGGATTGAGGGTGCTACTAACAATTTTTTCAGGGTTGCTTGCTTTGGAAAAAATTAGCTTTCTGCAAATATTGTTTTTATTGTATGCCATCACCAAGATTCTGCTAAGAAACCAACAGTAAAAAACTTGTTGCAAATCTAAAAATTGATTTAGACTCTTGCATTTTAGGCACGTGTCTTTACGATTCATTTAAATTACTGTTGAAGAGTGCTGGAGCAAGGTACGTAAGTATTGCATATAGAATAGGACCAACCCTTTGGTTGATTTATCTGCTTTGAGTAAATCTTGTTTGATATATTCTGTACACTTGCACAAAATCAATTTCAAGGGCAAAACACAAATAAACAATATAAGATAGGGAAGTCATTACCCTCACTTAGCCCCGATCAAATTTTGGTGCCGTTGCCGGGATGAAAACGGTTTGATCTCATGTTTTGTTAACTTTTCTTCTTTGTTTTTGGTGTGCAGGTAAAATTTTTAGCATTGCAGAAATTAACACTTGCTTTTATGTGGTTGGGTAAATTCTTGTATATTGCTATATTCTGCTGTTAGTTTTTTTTTAGATTACCTGTGCACTGTAATAATTAAGAACTAAAATACGAAAATTGAATGTTTTAAAATGGTTTAGACATTTGCATCAAGGCACGAGTCAATTTTCATTCTAATATTCTGTATTTTGTTCTTCTATTGTTGTGATCTGGACCGAGGTGAACATATTACATTGCATATAGTTAGGACAAACACGTGGGTGATTTATTCGCATTGTGTGTTCATTCGTTTCTATATTGCACACTTGCACGAATTGAACTTAAGATCCAAATACAACATAAGGTGGGGAAGTTATTACCCTCTTTTAACCCAAAAATCACCTCCCCACTCACACAACCCAAGCCTAAATAAAATTTATTAGACGTTGGTCCCTAGGGATATCTTGGACTCATTTAAGAGATTGACCTAAGGGATAAGTTATTATAATTTGACTCTTGTCAAATCAATGTTAAAGGTTGGGGATTGAGAGGCAAAACCTCGAAGAACAGTGATGTGGCATAATTAGGCCCGTTGCTCTGGCACAGATATCTCCCAGTGATCTTGCCCCTGCTTGGCCGATTAACTTGTGGTCAGATTCATCCAATGTACCTCCTATGGATAGTCTAACCAGTTAGGAGTCATCTAGGTCTAGGTCAACCCTAGTACAGGCTTGTTTTTAATTATTTTTCTTTTTTTTTGTTTGTTATTTGTTTGTTTATTTTTTTTTGTGACCATTGTGATAAAATGGAATATAACCAAAAATTTTCCAACCAAATGAATCCATTTTTCACCTTGACCTCATTTGACTCGGATAACTCCAACCCGGCTATGTATAACATGAACCAACCATATATAACGTATTGAGTTTGTCTGACTCAATATGACCCGAATCCCCAATTCTACGATCAAAATTTTCAAAATAATTTTCACTCTTCAAAGAGTCAATGGGGATTCACCTCCCCCAAGTCTTTTCAACCACCTTGTCCACCATTTTCTTTCCTATATTCTGCTTCACATACTCCTTTTTCTGAACCACCAATTGAAGGAAAATTAGAGATACAAAAGAGTATAGAAGCATTCTTGAGTCCTAGTAACAAATTCTTCAAAACATGTTGGACTCATCATTTCAACCAAATTTTCAAGAGTCATACTCATTTTTTCAAGTCTCATCGATTCAAAATAAACAACCATCAGTCCTAGACTTGAGTATATAGCTCTTGCATGAGTCTGAGCAACAAACTCAATATCTGATAGACTCAAACTTTCACCACAATTTTCAAAATCAACTTCCATACTTACCTTTTAAAGAAGAACCGATTGCAAAGAGTATAGAAGACATGATTCAGACTCAAAATTCTATTACCCGGCTTATCAGTAGGTTAGACTCAATAATGAGCGAATTGATCAATGAGAATGAGAAAAATCTTTCTTGTCAACCTTTGACCAATCTTTATATCCCTAACTCTATTGATTGGATCCAAGAATCATGTTATTTTTTAAACCAAGATTCAATTTCAGCACACCCATTTGAACTTGACCAAACTCAAAGTTTTGAAAATCACATTGACATTTTGGCAAGTTATCCCTTTTCTAAAATTGTAATTGAACATGAATGTGATCCTGAACCTCATGTTGATATTTCCATTTCACTTTTTTTCAATAATGACTCTGGTATCTTTACCAAATTTTTTTCATATTCCAGGGTCAACATTGAATCATGTACCAGTATACCGTGAAATTGAATCACCAATATCTTATGATCGCACTTCATTGATGGGACAGTGTGTGAACATTAATTTCTCGTTTGGACTCCCATTTTGATTAATTTTGACTCTCACTTTTGAATCTCGACTTGAACTAAGTCACATTCTTGAGTCGGTATTTGTTCCTGTTCTGTTTGAGCCTAAATCAATCATCTTCCATAATCACATTTCATTGTTGGACTAGGATGTGGAATAAAATGACTCAGTAATTATTTTTGAAAATTGAAGATTATATTGGGATAATTTTTTAAATAAGACTATTCACTAAATCATTCTTTTACTGGGTCATATTAGAGAGGCCACTGGTAGGTTTCTTCGAGTCCACAAAACTTGGATTGGGCCGCATTTCGTGGGCTAATCAGACCACCACCGAACCACCACCATGAGGTAATTTCTTCTTCCCTTTCAATTAATTTCTTGCTTATACACATTCACGATGTATTGAGGACAATGCATGAGATAAGTGTGGGGGAAGGTTTACTAACATAGTTTGTTTTAAACTTTCTTTCTTTTACATTTCTTTTTAGAAAATTTTTAGATTTTTTTATATAAAAACCCTTTTCTTTTCTTTTTACAAAACTTTTTTAAATAAGAGAAATAGTTTTGATTTATTTCTGAGAAAATTGAGATTATCTTAGGAATTAGTGATTGAGGCGGACCTGCACACAAAATAAAGAATTTGAGATTTAGAATGAAGATGTGCACGTGCTCAATTCTTACCGCTATAGCAAGTGGCTATGCGGGTCGTGATCCACAAGGAGAGTTTTGCGATAGAAGCGTTTACGTTTCTTTATTGAAATCTTAATGAAGATAAAACGAAGATTCTTCTTTGGTTAAAGTTAAGAAAATGAAAAGAGTTAATAGTTAAAGTTAAGAAGAAAGTGGTAGAATAGAAAGTGGAGAAAAATCAGAAAAACGATGAAAGCGATTATGTACAAATGAGTTGGGAAAGAAAGATTTAGAAGAGGTAGTGTTGGTGATTTAATTTACAGAAATAAAAGGAAAGAAATAAAAGTAAATACTTACCTTCTTTTCAGCAAAAGCTTACCTTGAGTCTTTGTGACGAT
The DNA here is from genome assembly GCA_038442645.1 of Agave tequilana. Classification (NCBI taxonomy): domain Eukaryota; kingdom Viridiplantae; phylum Streptophyta; class Magnoliopsida; order Asparagales; family Asparagaceae; genus Agave; species Agave tequilana. Next base: position 18,920 of record JAVJIF010011413.1, read on the forward strand.
GTTACCTTGAAGTGGAGGCATTCAGCGCATAGCCCATAAGATTTGAGTATTGGTATCTTCCATATTACATCATCAAGACTACTTCAAGAATGAAATGATACAGAGAGAGACTCCATTCCATCGTCATGAGCTATCGGTGGCACTCGCAACGGCAAGGCTCTTTCGATGCTTTTAGAATCACTTGGAAGACAATTGTACCAAAAAGAAAAATAAAATAGAAAAGAAGAAGAAGAAGAAGAAGACTATAAAGAAGTACATATACAGAAAGAACATCGATTCGATTTCATAACAATCAAAGAAAAGAAATAAATCTTACACCGGTGTCACTCCAGCTCAAGCTTCATTCTTGTTCTTCGATGAAAGTCTGATCTCCTCTTATTTACATAAATGAAAATTACAATTACATGAAAAAGAAAAACAAAAACCTAAACTAAGAAATGGAAAAATAGTCTAAATCCTATCTCTGCATGGTCGTCCATTTTCAGCACAAAGAATGGCCTTTTATAGGCAGAAAACTAGTAAGCAGGATCCCGGGGAGGTCGGGGGAGCAAACGCTCCCCCTAACTCCCCAACAATGCCGCGGAAACGCGGCTTTTGCCGCATTTCTGCGGCCAGGGTGTGGCCAGATGGCCACACCATGTTGGTGGGTCAGTCTGGGATATCCTTCTGCATTTATCTTCAGTTTGTTTTTCCGTTTGATTCCAGGATTCTGACGAAATGGCCTTGGATTCTTGGCTTTAACCGATCGATTCTAAGAGGATTCTTCTCAACCGGTTTTCAACCTCTTAATTTTGCCCTGATTCAGTGAGTGCGAATTAATTCTGATTTAATTCAGAATTTTGGTGGGCTTTGGGCTCATTTCTCTTCATCTCCTTAAAGAATGGGCCTGCAAATAAATTAAGCAATTAATTAAGACAATGCAAAGTTTTATTCTAAAATAAGTATGAAAATATGATATTAAATATGCAACATTAGCGACCAATCACACCCCCATACCTATCTTTTGCTCGTCCTCGAGCAAAACAACTAAACTATACTAAGGATTATTAGACCACTTTCACAGGTCGCGCGATTGCACTGAGCATGTGCAACAAGCCGTTAAACCTCTAGGTTTCCCCTAGAGGACGAGTTTTGTCTCGTGAGGGTTTTCAGCGGATTACACCCACAAAATCCATAAAGAAAGGGAAATAAAGAGTTAGTATTTTTGAAAAGCATTTTGAAAGAGAAAAATATTTGAAATATAATTGTAAGATCTAAGCAATCTATAAGTTATAAGAAAACTGAATTTTTCATTCCCAAACTTAGTCTCTATTCAGAAATTTGTTATCAATTAAGTAAGGAATCAAATTGTACTTCTCATCTAGTCTATTACTTTGCCCTAAGTCATATGCACTTGTGACTGTGAAAATTTTGACTAAGGGTTTATTAACTCTAACTCTTATGCCTTATATATATATATATATATATTTTGGTGGAATTATTCCTTAGTTTAGGCTTTCTAATCTGCCCATGTAATGAGCTTTTAATCGATGACTCCCAAACCAGACGGTCTTAGGGCACCGGTGAGAAGACACCCCAAGGACTTAAGGACTCAAGCAAACAAGGCCACAAAACTAAGGATTTTATTATATGAACCACTTTTAGGCGTGAATACTTATGCTTTATTAGGCACAAATACCCAGCTTAATCAGAGGAAATTTTTTCTCAAACTTATCTAATCATCTTTCGTATAAATACTAAGGCTTGCTTAGGCCAAAGCACCTAGCTAATCAATAATTAGATTTGCTTATTTTTTTTTCAAACTTATCTAATTATCTTTCGCATAAATACTAAGGCTTGCTTAGGCCAAAGCACCTAGCTAATCAATAATTAGATTTGTTTATCTTTATTTTTTTCTTTTTTTTATAAGGCATAAGAATCTTTGTTTTTGAACCCTAAGTGTGTAAGTGTATGAAGTGTGCATATTTCATCAAGGTAAAGATCAAGACTAAATTACTTTGACAAATTTTCTTCCTATCCCTAAAAATCAAACAAATAATCTTATTTTGACCAAGTATAAGAAATCCTAATTTGGATTTTCCTATTCCTTAAAATTAACTTAATTTCTTACAAAAAATATGTCAAAATATTGTTTCCATTTTCAAAAGTTTTTTAAAAGTAAAGAAAAATGTTAATTTTTTTTTTAAACAAAAAGAAAAGTTATGTTAGACCCTCCCCACACCTATCTCATGCATTGTCCTCAATGTATGAATTAATGCATAGATGCGTGAAAAAGACGAAATGGAAGGAAAATGTTACCTTATGGTGGTGGTTCCGGTGGTGGTCTGAATGGTCCACGAAATGCGGCCCAATCGACTTTTCTTTGGGTTCGGAGGAACCCACCAACAATTTCTCTAATATAACCTATTAAAAAGATGTATCCATAAAGGATATTTATTAAATATTTAACCCCATCTAATTTCCATATTCCATAACTAATTTCGGAGTCAAATTTGTCAACCACCTCGTCCAGAATGGAGTATGAAATGATGGAACGACTGACTTGGACTCAGGAAGGACAGGAACTAATACCGACTCAAGAAGGTGACTTAAGTCAAGTAAAGGTTCAGGAGTTGAAATTGGTTCAAGAAGCGGGTCCAAGTCAAGAAGTTGAAACTCAAGTCCACATGTATTTTCTAACAATGGGATGTGACCTAATATGGGTGATTCCAGTTCAGGAATGATAGGTAAAGGAATCAAAACTGACTCTAAAATATTACTCAAGTTTGGTAACAAAATAGGAGTCAATATTGATTCAGAAAGTTGAATTGGATCACAGATTTGAGAATCTAGGTCACATATCTCATTGAGTTCAATATCAAAAATTGAGAACTTGCCAATTTGTCAATAGGATTTTCAAAATTGTATAATTGGTCAAGTTCAATATGATCCTCAAAGATGGGGGATTCAATTTCATGATGAATAGGCATAGGATCCAACGTTGACTCGGGGAAAAGATCGAAATCAGGTGAAGATACCGGAGTCATAATCGAATCAAGAAGTAGAATTGAATCACTCAGTTGGGGTTCAGGATCATATTCATTTTCAACTTCTATTTTAGGAAAAGGATAACTTGCTAAACTGTCAATATCTTTTTCAAAATTTGGAGTTTGGGCAAGTTCAAATGGTTGTTCTAAAATGGAATCTTGATTTCCAAAACTACAGGACTCTTCGGCTCTAACAGAATGATTAGTGACATCAGAACTGGTCCAACGGTGAGAATGTAGAGATTCGACCATCATATCTATGTCACGATTACGAGTGTTTTGAGCCTGAGTCATGGCTTCAAGCATCTTTTCATAGTTGATAGGTTCATTGTTTTGATGAAAAGATAAAGAATTGTCTTGGAAGTGGTAGTGAAATTTGTTGGCCCAATGGCCTTCCACTCTAGTTTTGATGATGATCAACTCATGTAGTTATGTTTACTAATATTCTTGTGTTTCTAAGTTTCAGATCATTAACAGGATATTAGTTGGTGATTAGCTTCAACAAGGAGTTTAGAAGCTATTCATGGTGATTCCAGGGCCAAAGCTTCAAGTTCACACTTTGTCTAGCCCATGGATGGAGTTTTGGAGCAAGTCTACTTGAAGATGATGATCGTCAAGAAGACTTAGGTATCCTAATTTAGATAGAGTTTTTAGATCCATTTGTAAAGCTTAGTTTAGTTGATATGCTCAAGTGAACACAAACACACACGTTTTATGTTTTGATGTGTGGTTTCATGAATAGTTTGATCAAAACAAGTTTTCAAGATTATATGTATAGTAGATGTTTTCTATTTATACATACATGCTTAACTTATAGACAAACTTATTTTGACTATCCTATTCATGTTTTGGAAAAATCTAGTATGATAAAATACAAGTTTTGTTTATGATAAAAATACAAGAGTTGGTTTTTGGTATTTCTATCATGCATATCCTTTAAACCAAAACCTTGTTATATGCTAGATATCAAAAACATAGATATTTCATTATGATTGTGTAGTGGATCATATCCATACACACTATGCTTTAATAAGTTCAAAATATCTTGTTTTTGTACTTTGTGAAGTTATGGAAAAATAAGTTGTAGAAAACATATTTTTAGAAAAACAGTTTTTATTGTGATTAAAACTATTTTTTAGATTTACTGTGAATTTATGGGATTTTTATTGAGTGAAAAGACCTATTTTCAAATCCCGTATCTGTGCAGTTCTGCACTGTGCCTGCCAGGCCAGTTCGGTCGACCGGACCGGTCGACCGCACCAAGTGGCCGGTCGACCGGGTCGGTCGACCGATGTGCACAGACGTGCACGCTGGCTACACATTGTAGTCGGTCGACCGGACCGGTCGACCGAGTTGAGAGTTCAACTCTCAGGATGTTTCGGTCGACCGGGCCGGTCGACCGCTATTGCCCAACGGTCACATTTTTGACCGTTGGCGGTCGACCGGACCGGTCGACCGGCAGTCTGTCAGACTGCCAGCTCAGCCTAACGGCTAGTTTTGTATAGGGGCTATATAAACCCCATCTCTTTAGGGATTTTTGCTAAGTTTTCTAAGAGAAAAATTACCAGTTTTCTGAAGTGTTTAAAAGAGTTTTCAAAAGAGTTTTAAGTGCAAAAACTTCTCATCTTTATTTGTTTTGGGTTTTTGGAAAATCAAAGAAAACTAGGTTTTGGGATTTTGATTTGGAATTTCATTTTCTATCTTATACAAGAGATTTCCCAAATAGTTTTTCTTTGTTGCTTGTTTCCAAAAACACTTTGATTCCACACTTGAGCTATATCATACTATCCTAAACTATTAGGATCTTTGTTTTTGTGGAAAAAGAAAGAAAAAGAGAGTTTGTGGTTTTTGAACCACTTGTTGTAAACCCTTCTTTATTTGTTGTATCCCTCTTCGGTAGAGGTGATCGGAGTGGTATTGGTTTGCTCCCTCTTCGGTAGAGGTGGAGTTTGGTTGTGAGCCTCTTCGGTAGAGGTGTGTGGATTGGTTGTTGTATTGGCTACGGGCCTAACCCCTCGGTTGTGAGGAGGTTGTTGTTGAGAGAGGAGTTTGGTACTCCTAGGGTTGTAAGAAATCCTCTTCGGTAGAGGTTCCCTCGGTGGGAGTTGAGATAGTGTAAATCCTACACGGTGGTGTAGGCGGGGATGTAGAGCAAGGTGCTCGAACCTCGAAACAAATCTTGGTGTTTGCGATTGCTCCCATTGTCTCTCTAACTCTCTCTCATTTACTTTGTGCAAAGCATCATACTTCATCTCATATCATACTTGCTTGTGTTGTGCATATTTCATATTGCCTTGCATTTATTCATATTGCTATTCATTCTTATATGCTTGGCTTGATTGTGTGTATTTTATATTGCTTGGATTGCTTGTGTGTGTGTGCCTAACTTATACTCATCCAACAAGAGCTTCACATAGCACCTCAACCCATTTCAAGGGGAATCAAGGGGAGTTAGTCCAGAGCCTCGCAAGGGGAATTCGGCTACACTTGTTGTATTGTATTAGTTTGTGCATAATTTGCATTAGCTTCCGCATTTAGCGCACTTAGTTTGCATTAAATTTTTTAGATTAGCACTTACACCTATTCACCCCCCCCTCTAGGTGTTTTTCAAATTGTGAGTCCATCAGATTTTGGGATTTGTGTTTGGACTCACGCATACTCATTTCCAAAATTGATGGTTTCCTATTTTGGACGGGTGGAACTGAGTATGAATCTTGAAAATATTGTGGACTAGGTAGAGAAGGAGGACAAGTTGGTTGATAATTATGCTCGGGGGAGGTGAATCCCTATTGACTCTGTGAAGAGTTGAAATCATTCTGGAAATTATAGTCATACGATGGGGGGCATGGGTTATATTCATTCGGATAAGACCAATCCGGCACACTAGGTTGGTTAAAGTTATGATATGCCGGGTTGGTAATATCCGAAAAAGAATTCGATGTGTAATATGGATTATTATTAAAGTTAGAAAAATTATTATTATAAGGCATATCATACAATAGAATACAAACAAAGAAAGACAAACAATTTAGCAAACAAATAAAAGGAAAAAATTCTAACTAAGTTAGGGTAGACCTATGACCTAGACGACTCCTAACTGATTAGACTGTCCACGGGAGTTCAATGCAGACCTTGACCACAAGCTAATCAGCCAGGTCAGGGCAAGGTTGGTGGGAGGTTTTCCGTCAAAGACGTTCCTTAATTAAATAACCACCAACCTTCGGGCTTTCGGCCCTTAATCCCTTTCCTAGACACTGATTTGGCAAGAGTCAAATTCCAACACCTTTCCCCCTTAGGATAATCTCCTAATTGAGTCCGAGATGTCCCTAGGGCCAACGTCTACTCATTTTTAGTTAGGCTTGGGTTAGTGAGTGCTTGGAATCAGATTTTTGGACTAAGGAAGGGTGATTAAATCCCCACCTTATCTTGTTAATGGGTGGTGCTCTTAAAATCAATTTGTGCAAGTGTACAAGATAAATAAGATTCACTCAAAGCGATATAAATCAACCAAGAAGTGAGTCCTATGCTAAATGCAATGCATACGTACCTTGCTCCAGCACTCTTCAATAGTAAAAATAAATGAATTGAAAAGACACGTGCCTAAAATGCAAATGTCTAATCAATTTTTTTTATCTTTTCAACAAATATTTTACTGTTGATTATTAGCAGGCTTATGTGATGGCATATAAGAAAAAGTAAAGTTACAGAAAACTACAATTTACAAAGCAAGCAGCGCTGCAAAAAGACAGTTAGTAGTCCACTCCTTTTTGCCGCGGATCCGCGGCATTGGCCGCGGATCCGCGGCAAAGCAGAGGGCACTGAAAAACACCTAGGGGGGTGAATAGGTGTAAGTGCTAATCTAAGAAACTTAATGCAAACTAAGTGCGCTAAATGCGGAAGCTAATGCAAATTATGCACAAACTAATACAATACAACAAGTGTAGCCGAATTCCCCTTGCGAGGCTCTGGACTAACTCCCCTTGATTCCCCTTGAAATGGGTTGAGGTGCTATGTGAAGCTCTTGTTGGATGAGTATAAGTTAGGCACACACACACAAGCAATCCAAGCAATATAAAATACACACAATCAAGCCAAGCATATAAGAATGAATAGCAATATGAATAAATGCAAGGTAATATGAAATATGCACAACACAAGCAAATATGATATGATATGAATATGATGCTTTGTACAAATATAAGAGAGAGAGTTAGAGAGACAATGGATCAATACGCAAACACCAAGATTTGTTTCGAGGTTCGAGCACCTTGCTTTACATCCCCGCCTAAACCACCGTGTAGGATTTCCACTATCTCAACTCCCACCGAGGGAACCTCTACCAAGAGGATTTCTTACAACTCTAGGAGTACCGAACTCCTCTCTCAAAAACAACCTCCTCACAACCGAGGGGTTAGGCCCGTAGCCAATACAACAACCAACCCACACACCTCTACCGAAGAGGCTCACAACCAAACACAATCACCTCTACCTAAGAGGGATTCAAACCAACAACCCAATACAACAATCTCCACCTCTACCAAAGAGGGAGCAACTCAAGAAATCAAGGGTTTACAACAAGTGGTATATTTCAACCACAAACCTCTTTCCTTTTTCTTTCTCCACAAAAACAAGATCCTAAATAGTTTAGGATAGAAGATATAGCTCAAGTGTGGATTCAAAGTGTTTTTGGAAACAAGCAACAAAGAAAAACTACTTGGGAAATCTCTTATATATGATAGAAAATGAAATACCAAATCAAAATCCCAAAACCTAGTTTTCTTTGATTTTCCAAAAACCCAAAACAAATAAAGATGAGAAGTTTTAAAGCCCCCAAAAACTCTTTTAAAACTCTTTTAAACACTTCAGAAAACTAGTATTTTTTCTCTTAAAAAACTTGGCTAAAATCCCCAAAGAGATGGGGTTTATATAGCCCCTATACAAAACTAGCCGTTAGGCTGAGTTGGCAGTCTGACAGACTGCCGGTCGACCGGTCCGGTCGACCGCCAACGGTCAGAATTGTGACCGTTGGGCAACTGCGGTCGACCGGCCCGGTCGACCGAAAAAACCCGAGAGCAGAGCTCTCAACTCGGTCGACCGTCCCGGTCGACCGTGTCTGTGCCTAACAGACGTGCACGTCTGTGCACGTCGGTTGACCGCAACGGTCGACCGGCCCTTGGTGCGGTCGACCGTCACGGTCGACCGACCAGCCTGTCAGCACAAAACAAGGTCAGAAATTTTGAGAAAAATATTTTATAAAAACCTTTTATCAATTCTGAAAATTCCATAAAACTTGTTTTATCATTTTATGTTAAAACATAAACATGTGATAAAAATTTCAAGGCAATATATCAACATATCAATTCATTTTTGAGTCTTGCAAATTTTATCAAAAACAAAACCTTGTATTTTGTCAAACTTCATTTTTCCAAAACATGAATAGGATAGTCAAAATAAGTTTGTCTAGCAAGTTTAAAGCATGTATGTATATCTAGACCATATCTAATATACATGGGTATAAAGTAAACTTGTTTTGATCTATTATTCATGAAAACCAAAATCAAATCATGAAACGTGTGTGTTTTGTGTTCACTTGAGCATATCAACTAAACTAAGCTTCACAAATTTTATCAAAAACAAAACCTTGTATTTTGTCAAACTTGATTTTTCCAAAACATGAATAGGATAGTCAAAATAAGTTTGTCTAGCAAGTTTAAAGCATATATGTATATCTAGACCATATCTAATATACATGGGTATAAAGTAAACTTGTTTTGATCTATTATTCATGAAAACCAAAAACCAAATCATGAAACGTGTGTGTTTTGTGTTCACTTGAGCATATCAACTAAACTAAGCTTTATAAATGGATCTAAAAAAAAAAACTCTATCTAAACTAGGATACCTAAGTCTTCTTGACGATCATCATCTTCAAGTAGACTTGCTCCAAAACTCCATCCATGGGCTAGGCAAAGTGTGAACTTGAAGCTTTGGCCCTGGAATCACCATGAATAGCTTCTAAACTCCTTGTTGAAGCTAATCACCAACTAATATCCTGTTAATGATCTGAAACTTAGAAACACAAGAATATTAGTAAACATAACTACATGAGTTGATCATCATCAAAACTAGAGTGGAAGGCCATTGGGCCAACAATCTCCCCCTTTTTGATGATGACAAAACTCATGGAGTTATATATGCATGGATTAAAGATAAGCTTCAAGGAAGCTCCCCTTAACTCATGCATAGGGATAAACAATAAATATATGCAATGAATATCAAACATGAAACATGCATATGCATAAGCAATAATTGGTTCTAGATATCAAATGGAATATTCAAAACAAAATAAGCTCTAGATACCAATTACAAAGCAAACTCTATATATCAATTAAACTTAATATTCTTGAGATTAAAACATAATATATGCATATAAAACATAAGCATGCATATAAAACTCAAATACTTCTCCCCCTTTTTGTCAATCATCAACAAAGGGGTAAACAATCAAAACCATAGATAAAATGAGGGGTAAAAATCTTTCTCCCCCTTTTTGTCAATCAAAACAATGCAAACAATGTTCTCCCCCTTTTTGTCTAAAACAAAAAACAAAGTCAATAAGGGGTGACTACAAACATGATATCAATTAGAAAATATGTCAATGAAGCATCTTGATACCAATAAACAAGGATCAATATATGTTATATGCTATATACATTCATGAAGAGGAAGACGCTAAGTTAGCTTCCCTACACATATGCATTACATGAAGAAAGGATGACAAGCCCCAATTCACATAACACATATTATGTAATGCATAAGAGGAGATGTGAAGCTCCCCCTACACACGTATATCATATAAAGAAGAGTTGTCAAGCTCCTCAATTTATAATATACTCAACATGAATCTATATGTAAGAGAGATGTTAAGCTCTCCTTGCATATAGGAAATACAAATCAAAACTTTGAATATTTTCTTTAAACAACATTTTGAGATACCAATTGTAATTAAACATAACAAATTACCAATAGTAAAACAACATAACAAATTTTGAATGTCTAAACACAAATTTTGATACCAATTGTAAGAATATATTTCATTTTGAACATATGATACCAAATTCGAAATGTCAATCATAAAGTATGGGAGTACAAATACCAATTGAAAGACAAAATATGAAATACTCATTTTCTCCCCCTTTTTGAAATACCAAAGGAAACATTGAATACTTTTATTTTAACAAGTTAAACATAAACAACTATTTGTGCTCTAAGATATAGGAATATAGTAGGCACAAATAAAACAAGTATATGTGTATGAAATGGAATGAGTATCAATCACCAATAGATGATACCAAATGAAAACATACGTACACAATAAACATATGAGTATACAAAAGGTCAAAATGATACCAATTGAAAGAGTTCAATGATACCAATTGACATAACAATAAGTTCAAGTGTATACATCATATCATCTACCACCCAATCATAATTCAAGTTTTAAAGATTTTCAATTTAGGGCATACATGAACATGATCTCCCATCCTACCGCCCTTTGAAGGTAGGGTTTTTCAAAGATAGATTTGAAAATGTAGTTTTGTTTGAAAATCACTACCAAAATGAAGAACACCGCAACTAGTTAAATGGAAAACTTGTTAACTAGCACGAAATCCTTCAAGTAAGGAATAAAACAAAATTGAAATTCACATGATAATCATCACTCTAACCAATAAAGCATAACTCATGAGAAACAAAACATGAGCAATAGATATGAGTGTACAAATAATATGTGAAGATCATAATCATGAAAAATATTTCATTAAGCTCAATTATTCCTTAAAACATAATTCCATCAAAAATATGAAAAATCATATAAAACTCCTTATTTAATCTTCAAGGCATATGTATGTCTAATACAAGCTAAAATATACATACATATCCAAAACTCAACGAGTCCACTAAATGTATATTCATGAAGGCACGTGGCTCAAAAGATGTATATGTATAAGATTAGTTTGAACTAGATAGACATATACATGAAGTTAAACATAAATACATGAAACATGAAAAACTAAATTTTCATCTAAAAACCAATTTCATTTCAAGGTATATGTATGAATTGTCAATACACTAAGTATACATACATATCCCTAAACACAATTGAGTCCATAAATAGATTTACATGGAGGCAAACGACTCAAGAGGTATACATGTATATCTTAATGTTTTGGCAAAATAAACATATACATGAAATCAAAACTCATATAAATCCAAAAATATGAATACAAGTCTAAAATGTAAGGATCATCAAAACTAAACTATACTAAAACGTGTAATGGATTCAAATAAGCAATCAAGCCCAAACATACATAGATTTATTTGTGGCCCACTATATGTATAAGTATAATTCCTAGTCTTAATGAAAACTAACACTTAAACATGTAATCAAGTCATTGAGCATCAAAACAAACACGAATACTATATTTCTAACTAAAAACACATACAAAATTCATCAAAATTTTTTTATTTGAATTTTAAACTACATATACATGCAAATAGGTATAACAAGTATAAATGAACGAATCATCAAAACTAGCTCATGCGTGTACATATAGTGAATACAAATGAGCATGAAGTTCAATTGCATATAAAACAAATGTAACTCACTATTTGTACATGTATAACACAAGTTTTGACAAAATCCACATTTAAACATGTCATAACCACAAGGAGTATCAAAACAAGCTAGAAATCAACATCATAAGAACTAAAACATGATTACTATATAAATTCACATGTATTAGATTCATGATGTACATTATAGCTAAACAAACGGTGAGAACACTAAATGTGAATCAAATAGGCATGTGTGTCTCAAATACTATACATGTATGTCAAGGATCTAATAAACATGGAATGAACATACTAATCCATAGACAATAAAAATATGCTATAAATTATCAAAACATGCTATAAACAATGAAGTGGAAAGCATGTAAACATAATAAATGGGAGTAAAGGATTGTTACCAAAACCGAAGAAGCAACTCTCCTTGTCTCCAAAACATGGTGGTCATCTCCACCAAATCTTCCCTTGAAAGTGATGCATCCAATTGATTTCCTTTAAGTCCGGAACGCATCCACTCCAAGGTGCTATCACTCTCACGTCATGTGAGAGCCCACACCTACATCAAAAATAATAGGAGGGGTGGTCTTTGGTACCCATCTCTTATTGGGTCCATGGGGGTTAGTACCTTCTCTAACCCAAACAAATTTCTTTGCTAAATTAGTAGTATGTAATCTATCAAAACAAAATTTAGCAAGGTGGCCCTTACGTCCACAATGTGTACATGTGTACACATGAGCATACATGTGATGGGTGTGTCCGTGAGGAGCATGTGTATGCCGTGGAGGGTGTGCATGCATAGAAGATGGAACTCGTTTCTTTCGAACCAAGGATTCCAAGCGTGTATGGTTCTTAGCACATTGGCTCATAGTGGAGCCCAACAATCTACTCTCTTCTTTAGCATACAAATATCATCATTAATCCTAGAAGAAGAGGTACATGCATTAGGTAGACTAGATGAAGAAGCTACACTAGCATGGCAAACATGTGCATCAATTTTATTTTGCAAAACAATATTCTTATCTAAACAAACATTCAACTCATTTGAAATAGAAATGATTTTGTTTTTCAAAATAACATTCTCTTTTAAAACAAAATCAACTTTAGAAGACAATTTTCATTTTTCTTCAAAGAGTTTCACAATCATTTTTAGACTTTAAAAATTTATTTTCTTTTAAAGCAAGTTCCAATTGAGATCTCAATGAATCCCTTTCATTATAGACCTCAACTTTCTCTTGCAAAACACAATCAAGTCTAGAATGCAAACATTTATTTTCTTTTTCAATATCTAGACTTTTCTTTTTCAAAATTTTATACTTCTCAATTAATTTTTCACACACAATAGATAGTTCTTCATTTAAAGCATGGGGATCAACAAAATCATTTGAAGAACTAGCACAATCATTACTATCTAGTTGAGTTTCCGATTGTACCTCAAGGGAGTCATTCCCTTGGACCATGTAGCATTGTTGTGGTTCGGATTCTCCACTAGATTCCTCTTCTTGTTGGATTTGGACTTGAAGCTTGGAGGTGTTGGTGGTAGTCAATTTATTCCACACTACAAAAGCGGAATCAAAGTTAGAAACACATAAAAGATAATCTTTAGATAAAGTGCTTCTAATGGCCTCTAGGGCTTGTGCATTGGCCCCTATATGATTGCAATCACCAAGATAACATCTCTTGGTGGCGGCAAGGAAGACATGCAAACCTAGGGTCTTTAGGTACATGGACATCCTATACTTCCAAACATCAATGTTGGAAGGGTCAAAGCTAGGAGGGGTCATGAAGTCCATGGTAAACTATATATGAATGTGCAAATGAGATTAGCAAGCAAATGGATCACTCCTAGGATGTTAAGCCTAAGTATCAGGAGCACTAGCTCTGATACCAATTGAAAAACACCTAGAGGGGGGTGAATAGGTGTAAGTGCTAATCTAAGAAACTTAATGCAAACTAAGTGCGCTAAATGCGGAAGCTAATGCAAATTATGCACAAACTAATACAATACAACAAGTGTAGCCGAATTCCCCTTGCGAGGCTCTGGACTAACTCCCTTGATTCCCCTTGAAATGGGTTGAGGTGCTATGTGAAGCTCTTGTTGGATGAGTATAAGTTAGGCACACACACACAAGCAATCCAAGCAATATAAAATACACACAATCAAGCCAAGCATATAAGAATGAATAGCAATATGAATAAATGCAAGGTAATATGAAATATGCACAACACAAGCAAATATGATATGATATGAATATGATGCTTTGCACAAATATAAGAGAGAGAGTTAGAGAGACAATGGATCAATACGCAAACACCAAGATTTGTTTCGAGGTTCGAGCACCTTGCTCTACATCCCCGCCTACACCACCGTGTAGGATTTCCACTATCTCAACTTCCACCGAGGGAACCTCTACCAAAGAGGATTTCTTACAACTCTAGGAGTACCGAACTCCTCTCTCAAATAACAACCTCCTCACAACCGAGGGATTAGGCCCGTAGCCAATACAACAACCAACCCACACACCTCTACCGAAGAGGCTCACAACCAAACACAATCACCTCTACCTAAGAGGGATTCAAACCAACAACCCAATACAACAATCTCCACCTCTACCAAAGAGGGAGCAACTCAAGAAATCAAGGGTTTACAACAAGTGGTATATTTCAACCACAAACCTCTTTTCTTTTTCTTTCTCCACAAAAACAAGATCCTAAATAGTTTAGAATAGAAGATATAGCTCAAGTGTGGATTCAAAGTGTTTTTGGAAACAAGCAACAAAGAAAAACTACTTGGGAAATCTCTTGTATATGATAGAAAATGAAATACCAAATCAAAATCCCAAAACCTAGTTTTCTTTGATTTTCCAAAAACCCAAACAAATAAAGATGAGAAGTTTTAAAGCCCCAAAAACTTTTTTAAAACTCTTTTAAACACTTCAGAAAACTAGTATTTTTTTCTCTTAAAAAACTTGGCTAAAATCCCCAAAGAGATGGGGTTTATATAGCCCCTATACAAAACTAGCCGTTAGGCTGAGTTGGCAGTCTGACAGACTGCCGGTCGACCGGTCCGGTCGACCGCCAACGGTCAGAATTGTGACCGTTGGGCAACTGCGGTCGACCGGCCCGGTCGACCGAAAAAAACCCGAGAGCAAAGCTCTCAACTCGGTCGACCGTCCCAGTCGACCGTGTCTGTGCCTAACAGACGTGCACGTCTGTGCACGTCGGTCGACCGCAACGATCGACCGGCCCTTGGTGCGGTCGACCGTCACGGTCGACCGACCAGCCTGTCAGCACAAAACAAGGTCAGAAATTTTGGGAAAATATTTTATAAAAACCTTTTATCAATTCTGAAAATTCCATAAAACTTGTTTTATCATTTTATGTTAAAACATAAACATGTGATAAAAATTTCAAGACAATATATCAACATATCAATTCATTTTTGAGTCTTGCAAATTTTATCAAAAACAAAACCTTATAATTTGTCAAACTTGATTTTTCCAAACATGAATAGGATAGTCAAAATAAGTTTGTCTAGCAAGTTTAAAGCATGTATGTATATCTAGACTATATCTAATATACATGGGTATAAAGTAAACTTGTTTTTGATCTATTATTCATGAAAACCAAAAACCAAATCATGAAACGTGTGTGTTTTGTGTTCACTTGAGCATATCAACTAAACTAAGCTTTACAAATTTATCAAAAACAAAACCTTGTATTTTGTCAAACTTTATTTTTCCAAAACATGAATAGGATAGTCAAAATAAGTTTGTCTAGCAAGTTTAAAGCATGTATGTATATCTAGACCATATCTAATATACATGGGTATAAAGTAAACTTGTTTTGATCTATTATTCATGAAAACCAAAAACCAAATCATGAAACGTGTGTGTTTTGTGTTCACTTGAGCATATCAACTAAACTAAGCTTTACAAATGGATCTAAAAAAAAAACTCTATCTAAACTAGGATACCTAAGTCTTTTTGACGATCATCATCTTCAAGTAGACTTGCTCCAAAACTCCATCCATGGGCTAGGCAAAGTGTGAACTTGAAGTTTTGGCCCTGGAATCACCATGAATAGCTTCTAAACTCCTTGTTGAAGCTAATCACCAACTAATATCCTGTTAATGATCTGAAACTTAGAAACACAAGAATATTAGTAAACATAACTACATGAGTTGATCATCATCAAAACTAGAGTGGAAGGCCATTGGGCCAACAGGCACTTGGTCTCTGCTTTCTAGAGCAGAGGCCCAAGGCCACTTATATGTTACTGCAACTTTAATTTCCTGTTTTGCTTGCCCTTAACCTGCAACAGAGAAGAAAATTCGTTTAGTTCTAAAAAATTTTCAAGAAAAATCAGATTTCAATAAAAATAACGTTACCCTCCCCGGCAACGGCGCCAAAATTTGATTGAAGCGGACCTGCACACAAAATACGGAATTACAGAACTTAGAATGAAGATGTGCAAGTTCTCAATTCTTACCGCTATAGCAAGTGGCTATGCGGGTCGTGATCCACAAGGAGGGTTTTGCGATAGAAGCGTTTACGTTTCTTTATTGAAATCTTTATGAAAACCAAACGAAAGTTCTTTTTTGTTTTTAAGTTATAAAAATGAAAGAATTGTTAAAGGTTAAGGTTAGAAAGAAAATGAGAAATGAAGAAGTGGAGAAAATCAGAAAACGAAGAAAGCGATTATGTACAAATGAGTTGGGAAAGAAAGATTTAGAAGAGGTAGTGTTGGTGATTTAATTTACAGAAATAAAAGGAAAGAA
The DNA here is from genome assembly GCA_038442645.1 of Agave tequilana. Classification (NCBI taxonomy): domain Eukaryota; kingdom Viridiplantae; phylum Streptophyta; class Magnoliopsida; order Asparagales; family Asparagaceae; genus Agave; species Agave tequilana. The sequence continues at coordinate 35,351 of JAVJIF010011413.1, forward strand.
ATAAAAGTAAATACTTACCTTCTTTTCAGCAAAAGCTTACCTTGAGTCTTTGCGACGATGTTACCTTGAAGTGGAGGCATTCAGCGCATAGCCCATAAGATTTGAGTATTGGTATCTTCCACATTACATCATCAAGATTACTTCAAGAATGAAATGATACAGAGAGAGACTCCATTCCATCGTCATGAGCTATCGGTGGCACTCGCAATGGCAAGGCTCTTTCGATGCTTTTAGAATCACTTGGAAAACAATTGTACCAAAAAGAAAAATAAAATAGAAAAGAAGAAGAAGAAGAAGAAGACTATAAAGAAGTACATATACAGAAAGAACATCGATTCGATTTCATAACAATCAAAGAAAAGAAATAAATCTTACACCGGTGTCACTCCAGCTCAAGCTTCATTCTTGTTCTTCGATGAAAGTCTGATCTCCTCTTATTTACATAAATGAAAATTACAATTACATGAAAAAGAAAAACAAAAACCTAAACTAAGAGATGGAAAAATAGTCTAAATCCTATCTCTGCATGGTCGTCCATTTTCAGCACAAAGAATGGCCTTTTATAGGAAGAAAACCTAGTAAGCAGGATCCCGGGGAGGTCGGGGGAGCAAACGCTCCCCCTAACTCCCCAACAATACCGCGGAAACGCGGCTTTTGCCGCATTTCTGCGGCCAGGGTGTGGCCAGATGGCCACACCCTGTTGGTGGGTCAGTCTGGGATATCCTTCTGCATTTATCTTCAGTTTATTTCTTCGTTTGATTCAAGGATTCTGACGAAATGACCTTGGATTCTTGGCTTTAACTGATCGATTCTGAGAGGATTCTTCTCAACCAGTTTTCAACCTCTTGATTTTTCCCTGATTCAGTGAGTGCGAATTAATTCTGATTTAATTCAGAATTTTGGTGGGCTTTGGGCTCATTTCTCTTCATCTCCTTAAAGAATGGGCCTGCAAATAAATTAAGCAATTAATTAAGACAATGCAAAGTTTTATTCTAAAATAAGTATGAAAATATGATATTAAATATGCAACATTAGTGACAAATCAATTAGGAAGACCTAAAATTATAAATTTTAAATCGAGTCCAAATAATAGATCTTGTTTAAATTTTAGGATAAGAAAGTAAGATTGGAAAGATAATTTGATCTCGAATTTTTTGCCTTAGATATATGCACTTAACACTTATATAATTTTTTTGGATTGAAACAAAGACAAAAAATACTATAAAAATATATATAAAAGAATGATGATAATAAAAATAACTTATTGAAGCTGGGTAGTTATGCCTCAGAAAACATGATTATTCATGCCTAAAATGGTGGATAAAAAAAATAATCCCCTTTAGTTTTATGACCTTGTTTACTCGAGTCCTTAAGCCCAAGGGATGTTTTCTCATCTGGTTCCTTAAAACCATCTGGTTTAGGAGTAACCGGCTAAAGACTCACTATCCAGGTAAGTTAGAAAGCCTAAGAAAACTAAAGAAAGAAAAATAATATATATTTGATATAATAAATGGCATGAAAGTTAGAGTCGATATCCTAAAAATCTTCACAGTTCACAAAATGAATATTTTCTAAGAGTTTTAAGAAAGATCAAAGAAACGATTCAATTTTAAATTCTTACATTTAATTTATAACAAGAATTTTGCTGTTGGAACTTAGATTTTGATGATATTATTTGTGATGCAGATGCATTGGAGCTCTATCTCAAAAGCTAGTGCTGAGTTCTAATTGCTCAAGATTATTCAAGGATATTTACTATTTTTGTGAATTTTTTTAATAGATTGTTAAAAACCTTGATCACACACACAAAATAGTTAGATAGTTGACTTATCCCTTGTCTAGTCGACTAATATATCCTATAGTTGACTTGCTATATTCTATAGTCGACTAAGTCTCTCCATAGAAAAATATCATTTCTCAGTTTGTTGACTGTAACCAACATTAGTCGACTTATCCTTTCTGCTAGTTGACTAAGTTTTGTTTCCAGAGACTTATCATTCTGTGTCAACCTTCATATAGTCGAATTGATCTCTTTGCTAGTCAACTAACCCAGGCAATATTTCTTATACTAGTCGACTACTCCCATACCCTAGTCGACTAACTTCAGTTTCTGACTGTTATTCAGTTATTGATTTTCTGGTATTTTATCCAACATTCTGATTTTCAAATTTGAGTTGATAACTTTCCTAACTGACTATTGATTTCACCTATAAATAAGGATGTCCTAGGATGAATACACCATTTCAAATCATTAGTTTTCTGTCCAAAACTCTGTTGAAAAATTCTGTTTTCTAGAAAACTAGTTTTACTTTCATTTCTTCACATAATTTCAATTCTATTGTGAAGAATTCTGAAAGTCAACCTATAAAAAACCTTGTTCACAATTACAAGTTTCAAGGCTCATAGGATACTTTGTAATCATTCAAAGAGAAGAGTCGTACAACATTGTCTTCTTGGTACTGAGAAGAGTTGTACAAGTTGTTGCCTTCTTGGTGTAGAGAAGAGTTGTAGAGATTTGAAAGTGTAGAATGAAGATCTACTTGCAATCACTAAACTATGAACTATAAAACATAGTGAAAGCACCATACACCAAACCTACAACCAATTATGATGCTTGGAGTGAAGAACAAAAGAAGTCTGTCAATCTTAATACCAAAGCAATGAATGCACTTTTCTATGTCTTGAACAAAGAAGAATTCAATCGTGTGTCAACGGCCAGATCTGCAAATCAAATTTGGCTGATTTTATAGGTAACACATGAAGGTACTAATAAAGTTAAAGAATCTAATATTTCTGTTCTTGTTCACAGGTTTGAACTCATTAAATGAAGGAGAATGAAAGTATTTCAGAAATGATTTCAAGGTTCACTGACATTACCAATTCCTTAGTAGCCCTTAGAAAGGAATACACTCAAGTTGAAAAAGTTAGAAAGATTCTTTGTGCACTCACATCAAATTGGGAGAAGCAAATCACTGCAATAGAAAAAGCAAATGATCTTTCAACAATGTCATTAGAAAATCTTATTAGTAATTTAATGGCATATGAAGTTCAACTTGAAGATAGGAAGAATGATGAACAACAACCTCAATCCAAGAAGAAAGTACTTACCTTCCATACATTCTCAGATATGGACAATTCAGATGATGATGAAGAGGGGATGGCAATGCTCTCAAGAAAATTCAAAAAGTTCTAGAAACAAGGTAACCTTAATCCTACTTGTTTTAATTGTAATAAAACAGGTCATATAAAGATGGATTGCCCATTGCTAAAACACAAAGGGAACTTCAAAAAGTTCAACAAAGAGAAGAAAGATTATCAGGCAACTTGGGAGAATAGTGATTCATCTTTCTCAGACGAAGAAGAAACCACTGGCAATATTTGTTTTATGGCTCAAGAAGATGAGGTACAAGAATATGCTGAATTATTAGATGCATTTCATGAATTATATGATGATCTCAAGAATGAAAAGATTAAAAATAAAGTTTTAACAAAGAAAAATGAAAGACTCAACAAAAAAATTCAATTTATATTTCTCAAATGTCTTCTTTAAATTCTCAAAAGGTTGACTTTTAAAAAGTTATTTCATCTTTAAAAAAAGATAATGAGAATTTCTTAAAAGAGAATGCTTTACTTGAAACTGTTTCTTTAAATTCTAGAATTTTTATTTAAGTAAAGAAATGTCAAGTTTCAAAATTAAATATGAAGATTTGAAAAATGTGACAAAATTTAATAAAGGAAAAGAAAATTTAAATGATTTATTGTCTTATCAAAAGATGTCAAATAATCATTTCAGTCTTGGATTTTCAAAAGATAAGTTTGAAAAATCAATACATGTTGGTCTTAGTTTTTCAAAACATAATGTTGGAAAATCTACACATGTTTATGAAAAGAATCATAATCCATATAATTATTTTGTGAAAAGAAATACTGATATTATTTCAAAAAGAATTAGGAACAAATATATATGGATTCCTAAAAATTTAAATATTGTAGATAAAAATGCTTATATTGCATCATATATACATCATGTATGTAACTCTTGTGATTATGTTTATACTAACAAATGAAAACCAAATTCAAATTGGTTTGAGTTCCTAAAGGTTAATTATTTTTTGACCCTATTATGATTGGTACCATACAAAATATTTTATCTTATAGGTATCTTATAAAGAAAAAGTGAAAACTTGATAGTAATTATTTCAAACACTTAATAATGCAAAATATAATGTATCATATATATATGTTATGATATAATTTTTGCAGGGGAGAACACTTGTTATCTATATTTGTTATAACCTATTCTCTGCAGGGGGAGTGTATCTCTGTTGGGGGAGTTTTTATGCACACAACTTGTCATCATCAAAAAGGGAGAGAATGTTAGAATTTAGATTTTAATAATAACATTTGTGATGCAGATGCATTAGAGCTCTATCTCAAAAGCTAGTGCTGATTTCTAATTGCTCAAGATTATTCAAGGATATTTACTATTTTTGTCTATTTTTTAATAGATTGTTAAAAGTCTTGATTATACACACAAAATAGTTAGATAGTCAACTTATACCCTTGTCTAGTCGACTAATATATCCTATGATCTACTTGCTATCTTCTATAGTCGAATAAGTCTCTCCACAGAAAAATATCAGTTCTCTGTTTGTTGATTGTAACCAACATTAGTCGACTGATTGCTAAAATAAAGAAACAATCAATGAGTTAAGAATATACGTGTAACTTGTGGCTAACGGGTCGTGTCTGTTGGCCCAAAGGCCTATCACTCTAGTTTTGATGATGATCAACTCATGAAGTTATGATTACTAATGATCTTGTGTTTAATTAGTGACAGATTCATTATCAAGATCTTAGTAGGTGTGGAGCTTCAACAAAGGATTTAAAGACAAGTTGGAAGTTAGCACCGGTTGATTCACGAGCCTATGCACATCTAGAGATGAGCTCGGTGGATTGCTTTTGGACCAAGTCAAGAAGATGAGAAGCCTTCAAGGGAAGACTTCAAGAAGTTGAAGACTTGTGTCTAGGTATAAGATTTTGTTTTGTTTTAGTTAAAATGTAAAGGATAGATAGTTGGTGGATTGCTCAAGCCTATATCACACACACACTCTTAATTTATATGTGTTTTCATAAAAGATGAGTGTTCAAAGGTTATGTAAATGGTATTTTTATGAAATAGAAAGTGAAGCATGAATCTCATGAAAATCTTATTTTTCATCTTAAAACAAATCATATATTTTTCATGCAGCTCTGACAGACCCCAACGGTCAGATTTTTCTGACCTCTATAAAAGGGGGTTTTGTCATTGTTTTGAGCCAAGATTTTAGGAGAGCTTTTGTCCAGTTATTTCCATTCTTTTAGCAGAGTTTTCTACACAAAATAGAGTGCCAATATTTCCTATCAAAAGGGATTTTATCAAGAGAGTGTTTATTGTGATTTCTTGAGTTTTCCATCAAAGTTCTTTCCTTGATTTCTCACACTACACTTGAGCATCCATTGAGCTATTCATCCTATAGGTGTTGTAGTGAGAGCTTTTGTAGGTGATCAAGTGTTTAGATCACCAAGATTTCATCTTGTACTTTGAGGAGACGGCCAAGTGTGCTCGTGGTTGTTTAGGGTTCGGGTGCGAACTCTTGTAGCTTGAGGTGCGGCCTCGACGAGCCGGTGGGCTTGTGGTGTGTAAGGGACTTTGGGAGTCCGAGGGCTTGTAGGTGTTGCGGCACCAAGGAGAGATCCGGTTGGATCGTGCATAGTGGAAATCCTTCGTGTGTCGAAGGCGGGGATGTAGAGCAAGTGTGCTCGAACCTCGAAACAAACCCTTTGTGTTTACGATTGCTCACTCTTGCTCTCTCTCTTTCTCTTTGTCTCTTTATATCTTGCATTCAATTATTGTCTATCTTTATATGCTCGATATACCCTTGTGCTTAATTGTTATATAATTGCTTGGGATTGATTGTCTAACACTTGTATTCAACCAAGAGAGCCAACGCGGCACCTCAACCCATTCAAGGGGAATCTAGAGGAGTTTGTCCAGAGCCTCGCAAGGGAAATTCGGCAACACTCTTGTGTTATACATAAGTGTTCAATTAAAAGAAGTTTAATTTGGTCAACTTAGTTTTAATTCCGCATTATTTGTTCATAAGTGACCATTAGATTAGCCATCACCTATTCACCCCCCCTCTAGGTGATCTTACAGTGTCCACAAGGAGGGATGCGATGGAAGCTTTTCGGTGAATCATTTTAAAACAAGAAATTGTGTTCGTTTTTTATGAAAAAGAGAATGGAAAGAAAGAGATGAATGAAAGAAAAATTGCAACTTTTAGAAAAGGTTTTGGAGAAGGTGATTAAGAAAGCTTGAAGATTGTTTTTGTTGTATGTAATAATGAAGAAGGTCTGGGCTCACTATCTCACTACTCAATTGTTCATTCTTCTCTTAAAATGTTAAGTCCCTCAAGTTATCATTTGCAAAACTTAAAGTTGATTTTTTTAGAAAGCTTTAAGTAAAGCACATAAGATGTTAAAAGAGTTGAGTCTTTTTCTTCAAGAAATCGTTAGAATCGAATATTAAAAAATCAAGCGCGAAGAAGCAAGAATGATTTAAAAATGATTCAAGAGATGTTCATGAAAGAATTGTGAAGTCAACTATCCATACCCATCCTCATGTGCCTTCAAGAACACTTTCAAAAAGAAAGGCTTTTAAGTGAGGCATGCATATGAGTCATCGGGACTTTTTCTTTTAAAAACAGAAGAGAAGAAGAACAAGGGAGAGTGATGATAACAAGCCCAGAAAAACGTTTAGTGATCCATAGAAAACAATGAAGAAAACATAAACATTATGCAAACCATACCGTACTACAAGTAGAAGGAAACTTGGCTCGACTTTTGTATTGTTGTCACTTCAACCTTCAAGTACAAGCTCTCAGTCCTCTCTCTCACAAATTTTAATACTGGACTCCAAATTAAAAGCAAGATTACAACTTTCGTTCTAGCTAACAAAGAGCCTAAATCCTAAGAAAATAAATGCAAAACTTAATCCTAGTCTTCGCTGCTTTTTTCTTTGCTGAAACCCATATTTATAGCCAAAAACCAAACGAGTAGGATCCTGGGAAGATTGGGGGAGCAAACGCTCCCCTAACAGAAGTTGTTTGGCAGAGGAAACGTGGCTTGGGCCGCGTTTCTGTGGCCCTGGTGTGGCCAGGTGGCCACACCCAGAGGGGGTAGGTTGCTGGTTTGGTGTTTGGCTCGTATATGCTGCTGGTTTTCTGGTTTCTGCTCCAAACTGTTGACGAAACAGCCTTGATTTTGTGGCTTCAATCGCTCGATTCAGGGAAGATTTTTCTCAACCTCTTGATTTGCCAAGATTTAGCCCAGATTTCTTCATTTCGAATTTATTCTGAATTAATTCAGAATTTGGTGGGCTTTTGGGCTTGTTTCTCCTTTCTTCCTTTAAGCACTTGGGCCTACATTTAGCAAAGAAAAAGACAACTTATTAATAGAATTTATTAGCTAAAAGTGTGGTAAAATGACAATATAAATGCAATGTATGTGACAAATCACACCCCCACAATTATCTTTTGCTCGCCCTCGAGCAAAACATCAGACTAACTCGAATCAATTATTAGACCACTTTCGCAGGTCACTCGATTGCACTGAGCATGTGCAACAAGCCGTTAAACCTCTAGGTCACCCCTAGAGGACGAGTTTTGTCTCGTGAGGGTTTTCAGCGGATTACACCCACAAAATCCAAAAAGAAAGAGAAAAAAGTTAGTATTTTCGAAATGCATTTTTTTGAAGGAGAAAATATTTGAAGTATATTTGTGAGAGCTTAAGTAATCTATAAGTTATAGGAATATCAAATCTTTCATTCCTAAACTTAGTCTCTATTCAAAAATATGTCATCAATTAAAGTAAGGAGTCAAATTGTACTTCTCATCTAGTCTATTAATTTACCCTGAGTCGTATGCACTATCGTGATTGTGAAGTTTACTAAGGGTTCTTCAACATTAACTCCTATGCCTTATATTTATTTCTTTTTGGTGAAATTTGTTCCTCAATTTCATTAGGCTTTCTAATCTGCCCTTGTAACGAGCATTCAGTCGGTGACACCCAAACCGTACAGCTTTAGGGCACCAGGTGAGAAAACACCCCTAAGGACTTAAACACTCGAGCAGATAAGGCCACGAAACCAAGGTTTTTATTTATACGATGTACCCCTTTTAGGCGTGAATACTTATGCTTCATGAGGCACAAATACCCAGCTTAATCAGAGGATACACATTTTTTTTCTTCAAACTTATCTAATTATCTTTTGCATAAATACTAAGGCTTGCTTAGGCCAAAGCACCTAGCTAATCAATAATTAGACTGGGTTTTTTTTTATCATAATTTTTTATAAGGCATAAGAGTCTCTGTTTTTAAACCCTAAGTGTGTAAGTGTATTTTGTGTGCATATGTCATCAAGGTAAATATCAAGACTAAATTACTTTCTCAAATTTTCTTCCTGACCCTAAAAATCAAACAAGTTATCTTATTTCGACCAAGTGTAAGAAATCCTAATTATGATTCTCCTATTCCTTAAAATTGACTTAAATTCTTACAAAAATATATCAAAATATTGGCTACCCTTTTCAAAAAGTTTTTTTTTCTTATATATTCATTTTTTTTCTTTTTCTTTTTTTTTCAGTCATGTTAGAACCCTCCCCCACACTTATCTCATGCATTGTCCCTAATGTATGAAAGAAATGTATAAGTGCATGAAATAAAATGGAAAGGAGGAAAGTTATCGATACACTGGGTCAAAAAGACCCATTGCCGTTTCATTTACCGGCACCGATTCCAAGAAAGGCTTAAGGCGTTGACCATTTACCTTAAAGTCATTTCCATTCTTGGGGTCACTGATCTCAACTGCACCGTGTGGAAACACGGTTTTTTACAACGAATGGCCAGTCCATCTCGATTTCAATTTTCCTGAAAAAAGATGAAGCCTATAATTATAGAGTAAGACTTTTGTCCAGGGACAAAGGTTTTTCTTATGATGTTCTTGTCATGAAAAATCTTGACTCTTTCTTTAGTGATCCTAGCATTTTCATAGGCTTCATTTCTCAACTCCTCCAGTTCGGAAATTTGTAATTTCCGAAGGTCACCGACCTTAGTCAAGTCAAAATTCAACTACTTTATTGCCCATAAGGCTCAGTGCTCTAACTCAACGGGCAAGTGACAAGGTTTGCCATAGACTAACCTATAGGGAGACATTCCTAGAATCGTCTTGAAGGCGGTCCTGTAGGCCCATAGAGCATCTACAAGTTTGATAGACCAATCCTTCCGATTTTGGTTCACAGTTTTCTCCAATATAAGCTTGACTTGTCTATTTGAAACCTCAACTTGCCCACTGGTTTGAGGATGATAAGGTGTGGACAACTTGTGAGTTATGGCATACTTTCGCATAAGGGCTTCAAAAGATCTATTGCAAAAGTGAGTGCCATTATCACTGATGATAGCTCAAGGGTTCCGAAGCGGGAAAAAATGTTCTCTTTCAAAAACTTTATGACAACTTTGTTATCATTCGTTTTACAAGGAATGGCTTCTACCCACTTGGACACGTAATCCACAGCAACCAATATGTATTGGTTTCCAAATGAGTTAGGAAATGGACCCATAAAGTCGATGCCCCAAACATCAAAGAGTTCTATTTCTAGAATTGAGTTGAGGGGCATCATATTTCGATGTGAAATCCTTCCTACCATTTGGCATCTAGGGCACGTCTTGCAGAATTCATAAGCATCCTTGAACAGAGTGGGCCAATAAAACCCACTTTGGAGCACCTTTTCAGCAGTCTTGTGGGGACCAAAGTGTCCGCCGCATGCAAGTTCGTGACAAAATGACAGAACACTCCTAACCTCCTCATCGGGAATGCATCTCCTAATAATTTGGTCGGAACAGTACTTGAAAAGATACGGTTCCTCCCAAAAGAAATACCGGACTTGGGATAAGAACCGGTAAACATCATTTTTGGACCAATGAGACGGAGTTTGGTTTGTGACTAAGTAATTCACTATATCAGCAAACCAAGGTTCGTTAGAGATAGCTAAGAGAACTATCGTTGGCACTCACACAACATCGTTATACTTATGCTTCTGGAATCACTTGCAAGCTCATCGAAAACAAAAGAGGTAAAGTAGAAAGAGGAAAAAGAAAACAAAAGAGAAGACTAACATAAAAGAGTATTTACCTTTATTGCTTGTAGAAACAATGGAAGAAAGGAGAAGGGTACATCGGTGTCACTCTCAATCATCAGCCTCTCTCTCTTACTTACATGAATCATCATCTAACCTAAGCTTACATTCAAATTACAATTACATAAAAAGAAAAGAAAAACCTAAACTACAAAGAATGAAAACTAGTCTAAATCCTATCTCTGCATGGTCATCCCATTTTGCTCAGCTGAAACCTGTATTTATAGGCAAAACCCATAAGGGGAGAATCCCGGGAAGATTGGGGGAGCAAACGCTCCCCCAACAGAGTCTGTTTGGCCGCGAAAACGCGGCTTTGGCCGCGTTTCCGCGGCCAGGGTGTGGCCAGGTGGCCACACCCTGTTCGTGGGTCTCCCTGGTATTTCCTTCTGCTTTTATATTCAGTTGGTTTTCTCGTTTGAGTCCAGGATTGTGACGAAATGGCCTTTGATTCTTGGCTTTAACCGATCGATTCTGAGAGGATTCTTCTCAACCGATTTTCAACCTCTTGATTTTGCCCTGATTCACTGAGCTCGAATTAATTCTGATTTAATTCAGAATTTTGGTGGGCTTTTGGGCTCATTTCTCTTCATCTCCTTAAGGAATGGGCCTGCAAATAAATTAAACATTTAATTAGGACAATGCAGATTTTATTCTATAATAAGTATGAAAATATAATACTAAATATGCAACATTAGCGACCAATCATCGACTTATCGTCTCTGCTAGTCGACTAAGTTTAGTTTCCAGAGACTTATCATTCTATGTCAGCCTCATATAGTCGACTTGATCTCTTGGCTACTCGACTAACCCAGGCAATATTTCTTATACTAGTTGACTACTCCCATACCCTAGTCGACTAACTTCAGTTTCTGACTGTTATTCAGTTATTGATTTTCTGGTATTTTATCCAACGTTTTGATTTTCAAATTTAAGTTGATAACTCCCCTAACTGACCATTGATTTCACCTATACATAGGGATGTTGTACTAGGATGAATACACCATTTTAAATTATTAGTTTTCTGTCCAAAACTCTGTTGAAAAATTCTATTTTTTAGAAAACTAATTTTCACTTTCATTTCTTCACATAATTTCAATTCTATTGTGAAGAATTCTGAGAATCAACCTATAAGAAACCTTATTCACGATCACATACAAGTTTCAAGGCTTATAGGATACTTTGTAATCATTCAAAGAGAAGAGTTGTACAGGATTGTCTTCTTGGTGTTGAGAAGAGTTGTACAAGTTGTTGTCTGCTTAGTGTAGAGAAGAGTTGTACAGATTTGACAAAGGGTGTTTTGTTTAGTTGTGTACAAGGAGTTAATTTTGTGTGTATCAAAATCAGGATAGGAAAAATCTCAAGCGGGTTACTTAGGGACTAGACATAGGTCACGAGGACCGAATCAGGATAAAATCTCTCGTGTTTGTGTTTGCATCTTTCTGAGATTATTCTGTGCATTTTCCTTTTCTTGCAAGTATTTTATTTAAATTCTATTCATCTTTGTTTTAGTGTTTGTGTTGCCATTATTTTAGATCCTACATTTGCATTTAGACTTAGTTTAAGAAAAAATAATTTCTGGCTTTTCTGTGACCTTGGATCACTTAAAATTTCGTAAAAATACTTTAACACTTTAGTCTTTGTCAAAATGTGTTTTTAAAATACTAACATTTGAATTTTTTTCTTTATGGATTTTGTGGGTGTATCCGTTGAGAACCCTCAGAAGACAATTCCTCCTCTAGGGGAAACCTAGAGGTTTAATTGCTTTTTGTACATGCTCAGTGCAATCGCGTCACTTATTAAACTGGTGTAATAATTTTCTTACTTAGTTTTTCTGTTTTGCTCAGGACGAGCAAAAGATAAGTGTGGGTGTGTGATTAGTCTTTAAAATTGCATATTTCATACCACATCTTCACATTTATTAAATATTAAATTCTATTAATAATACATCTCTTGTATGTTCTAGGCCCATGGCATGAAATTAAAAAGAAGCCCAAAATCTCATTTATTTGGTAATATTTAAAGCCTACAAATATAGCCATTAACTTTTGAAAGCTGGATCTACTAAATCTGGGAGCAAATTTTGACAAACCGACAAAAGGCACAAGGAGTGGTGTGCAGCCTCCGCTGCACACCCTGGCGCGGCGCGCACAGCACCAGAAGTGCAGTGAAAACATGGAAAAGCCGCATTTTCGCGGCCTTTTGGTGTAGCCACGTGTCGAGCTTCAACGCATGGCCCTGTGATGCCTCCCCGCTGCCCCTCTTTGCCTATAAATACCCCATGTCTTTTAGAACAGAAGGGAGGAGAGTTTTTAGGATAGGTTTTCTCCCATTTATGTAGTTTAGTACTTCTTTCTTCTTTCTTTTATTTTTCTTTTCTTTTGTAGACCATGTAATAAGGAAGAGAGTGATACATGGGATGAAAATTAGGGTTCTTGTAATGGAGGGTGATAATCTATGAATGGTTCTCTCTTTATCTCTAATTGTTTTCATCTCTCTAACTCTTTACATGCTTAGCTTTTTCTCTCATGGCAACTAATCACTAACCACTAACTTGCTAACTCCTTACTTGATAATCCATATGAATCTAATAGCCTCTACTTGGCCTTGCTCTTGTAAGAGCCATTGATGGCTCATGATGATGGATTCTAACACTCTAACATCTAACTCTCTAACAAGCTACCATTATTTTATTCCATACTTGCTCTAGTGTAGCTTTGATGGTTTAATTGTAGCTTTTTCTTCTTTATTGAGTTTGGATTTGAAAGTAATCTTATGGGTCATACTTTGAAAAGCTCTTGAACCAAGAACTAGTAATGGCTAAGGATACATGTGAGGCAACTATCACTAAGAGGTTAGCATATTGGTGGAGCAATTATTAGTTAGTAGCCATGGGTTTTCTTTTTATTTTTATCTTATTTTAGAAATAAATACAAAAATCACAAATATCTTTTCTTCTATGTTTCCCTGTTCTTTGTTTCCACCGTATTCTTCTCTTTTCATTCTTTGTTTTCTTTTCTTTTGATTTTTCAAACATTGAAGAACACTTAACATATACGTTAACATACCCGTAAAACATCTATCGCTTCTCGTCCCTGAGGATTCGACCCGTTTAGCCACCATGCTATAATAGAAGTATAGAGGAAGCCAAAGCACACATACTTCAATTTCTAATTTCAAAATGACACTTTTCATGCGCAGTTTTCCCCCGATCAATCCACAAGGAGGGACTTGCGACGGAAGCGTGTTGTAAGTTCACTTTTAATTCACATGAATTGTTAAAAGTTCTTTGTTCTTGTAAAGAAAAAAATCTATTGTTAAGTTAAGAAGAACGTGACAGATTGAGAAGGTGGAGAAAATGAAATATAAGTTTCTACGAAGAAATAAAAATAGTAAAGAGTTGAGAGTTGAATTTGAAATTGTTTTCTAAACTATGAAATTAGAATAAAGAAAAGCTAAATAAAACACTTACCTCTTCAGTGCCTGCTTTCCTTTGATTCGTATCGACAATGTACCTTGGCTTGAAGGCAGATGAAGCATGCCATATAGGATCTTCCACATTCCCTTCTAAATTACGAAATGAAGGTGCAAGCTACACTAACATATAAAATGGTTATCCATCACCATAAGCCATCAATGGCACCTGCAAGGGCAAGGCAAATTTGAGGTTATCAGTGTCATTTGGATTTACAAAAAAGAAGAGAAAAGTAGAAGAAAAAGAAAAATAAAGAAGAAGAAGCAACTTTTAATTTGATTAAAAGAACAATGAAAGAAAAGAAGAAAGACTTACACCGGTGTCCCATTCAGTGCAAGCTTCACTCTCGTTCTCCCATGAAATACTTCTTTAATCTCGTTACATAAAGAAAAACAAAAATTACATGAATGAAAAGAAAAAAAAATCTAAGTTATAAACTAAAGTACAGTCTAACCTATATCTCTGCTACATCGTCCTCTATGGCCTTTGAATTTGCAGGTATTTATAGATAAACTTGAAAGAGAGAACGTCTGAAGATAGGGGAGCAAATGCTCCCCCTTGTCTCACCAAGATAGGGGAGAATCCATGGCTTTGGCCATGGATCTGTGGCCTGAGCTAATCATGGGTGTCCTCTTTTTCCTTATTATCCAAAGGGATTTCAGTTTTGGTCTTTTGGATTTGACGATATTTCTGTTGATCTTCGGTTAACCAAATGGATCTATAGATCAGATTTTAACCAACTTTCATTTGATGTTATCTCTCTGATTTGCACTGATCTTTAGATTATCTTTTGTATTTTTGCTCTAATCCTTTATTTGATTTAATTCTAAATTAAATCAGAATTTAGATGGGCTTTTTGGCTCGTTTCTCTTCCCTCTCCTTTAGTAAGGCCTGCGCAAATTAAATGATAAAAATAATTAATTAGTAAAGTTTATTTAAGATAAAATTCAGGAATGTGACAACAAAATATGCAATATCAGTGACCAATCATACCCCTACACCTATCTTTTTCCCGTCCTCGAGCAAAACGAATAAAAAGTAAAACAGAGCTAACCTAGTCTAACTCAATTTTGTAAGAATCACAGTTGTACTTATCATGTGCAACAAGCTGTTAAACCTCTAGGTTACCCTTAGAGGATGAGTTTTGTCTCGTGAGAATTTCAGTGGATTACACTCACAAAATCTATAAAGAAAGAGAAGCAAAGTGTTAGTATTTTTGAAAAGCATTTTGAAAAAGAGAGAAAATATTTAAAGTAATATTGTAAGAGTTCAAGCAATCTATAGGTTATAGGAAACCAAAATTTCATTCCTAAACTTAGTCTCTATTCAAGAACTTGTTATAAATCAAGGTAAGGAGTCAATCTGTCTATCTCATATAGTCTATTACCTTACCCTAAGTCATATGCACCTTTGTGACAGTGAATTTTGACTGGAGGTTCTTTAACTCTAACTCTTATGCCTTATTTTATATATATCTATTTTTGGTGGTATTATTTCTTAGTTCTATTTGGCTTTCTAATCTACTCATGTAACGGGCCTGTAGTCAGTGACTCCCAAGCCGAACGCTCTATGGCACCGGATGAGAAAACACCCCAAAGATTTAATGACTCGAGAAAATAAGACCACAAAACTAAAGATTTTATTTATTATATAGACCACTTTTAGGCGTGGATATTTATGCTCTATGAGGCACAAATACCCAGCTTAATCAGAGGATTTTTTATATGTATATTTTTTTCTTTTTTTTATAAGACATAAGAATCTTTGTTTTTGAACCCTAAGTGTGTAAATGTGTAAAGTATGAATATTTCATCAAGGTAAAAATCAAGACTAAATCACTTTTTTAAAATTTCTTCCTAACCCTAAAAATCAAACAAATAATCATATTTTGACCAAATATAAAAAATTCTAATTATGATTCTCCTATTCCTTAAATTTAACTTAATTTCTTACAAAAAATAGATCAAAATAATTATTTCTCTTTTCAAAAAGTTTTTAAAAGCAAAGAAAATGTTATTTTTTTAAATAAAAAGAAAATCTATTTTATATTAAGAACTCTCCCCTACACCTATCTCATGCATTATCCTTAATGTATGAATGAATGCATAAATGCATGAAAATATAAGAAAGGGAAGGAAAATATTATCTTAAGGTGGTGGTTCCGGTGGTGGTCGGATTGGGCCAAGCGTTGCTACCCAATCAAGATAATGTGGTGGTTCATGGAACCCACCTTTATTGGCCTCTTTTCTATTTACATATTTACAATTCCCAATATGAATAGGATCATGCAAGATCCTATTATGAAAATTATTCCCTTTACATGACCAATCTTGAAAAATCATCGTGGGTATACCTATGTCCAACAAAAGAATGTGATTTTGTGGAATGGATGATTTGGGCTCTGAAATAAAAAGTTCCAGAACCAATACTAACTCGGAAGAATCAACTTTAGGTTCGAGAGTCGGTTTTGAAATCAAAGAATTTAATTTCACATTATTTTCTATCAATGAAATGTGACTATCCAAGAGAAGTGGTTCAATTTTAAAATCTATGGATACAGGAATCAATGTTTGTTCGGAAAATGGGTCAACTTGGGTAAGGACACCGAGTCAACATAAATTCAAAAATTAGAATTGAATCACAAAGTTATGGGTTGTGGTCACATTCAAATTCATGTTCAATTTTATTAAAATGAAAACTTGTCAATTAATCAATGGGTTGATATTGGTCAAGTTTATTGTTTTATAGTAAAATTGAATCTTGGTCAAAGTCTTTATGATACCGTGTTTCTTGGCTTTCATCAATATGGCTATGGCAATCAGGAATGGTCAAACATGTGCTAGGTAGAGTTTCCTCATTCCTAACTTTTACTATATTGATTAAATTACTCATTTGTGCTTCTAGCTTATTAAGAGATTGAAAAAAATAATTTTCAGACTGAATTATGTTTTTCACACTCCTATCTTAGTCCATAGGTTCTTCTTCTTGTGTGGGACATGAAAATTGGAGTTAGGATCTTAGATTTGAAAATCTTAGTGGGCTTGTGAGTCCGTTGGATTATGGTTTTGACGTGTGGTCTCAAGGAAAGCTTCATAATTCTTTCTTAAATCTGATTTTTCTTCTATATGTTAACCTTAAAAAGGAGTATATGAAGGTGGATGTTGGTAAGGTTTCTGACCATATGACTCGGGGCAATGGTATCCCATCACTCTTTAACGTACATGATCTCCAGCACTCTTCGATAGGAATTAAAATTTAAATAGACGCATGCCTAAGATGCAAGAGTCTAATTTTTTTTAAGTTAATCAACTAATAGGTTACTGTTAATTTATTAGAAATATGCAGGGTTATCAAACAGAGAAACTACCAACTGTAGTAAATAATTTAAGCAATTCCAAGCAGCCCTGTATAAAAACAAGTCAGTAGTCAACTCAACGGGCCGCGTTTGCGTGGCTTTTGCCGCATTTACATGACCTTGTTAAGGCTTTAAGGGCTCTGCTAAAAATACAGAGTCCCACAATCACTTATATGTCTTTTAGTGCAATTTATTTCTCTATTCTACAAACATGCACGCAAAAATAAAGAACTAAGGATTTAGTAAACAAGAGAACTGTACCATTCCATCCCTAGCAACGACGCTAAAATTTTGATTGACAGAGAAAAAGAAAGTAAAGAGTAAAAGTTAAGCTTAAGAGATTTCTCTGTTTTCGTGCAATTAATCCGCTGTAACAAGAGCTAAACGGGTCGATCTGCAGGGAGAGATACGATGCAAGCTTTTTGATATGTTCTCTCTGTGTAAAACTTGGAAAGAAAAGATAATGGATATAAGAGTTGATTTAAATAGAAAGAGGGATCATATCCCACCAATCATCTACCACAATCAAGCACTAGTCTATTAAGAATAAATATCATATTGAACTTAACAAGATTAACCCTAGAGTGTTACTTCAAATTCAAGTAAGAAAAGTAAGATAGAAAGTAAACCCTAATTAAAGTACACTAAATAAAATTAAATATTAGTTTACCAAAGTCTCAAAGTATAGCATAAGAAAAGTTGTTTTAGACTTAACATTAAGCTATCAAAGTATCTAAGTATAAACTAAGAGTAACCACTAAATAATATACCCTAAATCTAGTCTAACTTAATTCATCACTAATCTTCAAAAATTATTAACTTATCCTAGGGTTTCAAATAGGCATAGAGCTCCATCAATTTATCTTATAGAACTAGGTTTTAGTTAGTGGAGAGATTAGCAAGCTATGAGAAAATTAGTTACTCATGTTTATGGTGGAACTAAGCATGGTATTTAAGAGTTGCATAAAAGAAATTAAAGTAGAATTGAAGAATACAAATAAAAATAGTAAAAAGAGATATGAAAGAAAATAAGAACCTTTATTGAATCTATCCCCAATCCAATAGAAAAGCCTTCTCCTCTTTATAATTCTTCTTCAAAGTAGAAAAACTAGAAAATACAATAAAAAGTTGGAAAGAAAAGACGATTTAAAGAAAACCCTAAACTTGATCTCTGAGATGTCTCTCCTCTGTTGCTCTTCAGGAGTATTTATGGGGGATCTTTGAAGTAGAGTCTCAGTAGAATACTCCCCCAAAACACCACGCAAATGGCCACAGAAACGCGGCATTACCGCGACTATTTTAGGAAAATGTGGCACTTTTGGAGGATTAGGGCACGCGCTTTGGCGCTGGCTCCATCGCGTCCATTCATTTGAAGATCTATCCTTAGAATTCTCGTTTGAATTATGAAATTTAAAATAATCATGTTTCCTAGATAACTTAGGAAATGAGTTATTTATAAATTCGAAATTTAAACTTAAATTCTCTCCTTTATCTTTGACTTAGGATAGGATAATTTCTTATTTGATTTGGGCTTGATGGGATTTTGGGCTTCTTTCTAACTTGTAGGCTTCTCTTGGGCTCTTTTCTTTTCTTTTTTTAATTATAGAGGGCTGCACATTATTAAACAATAAAATAATTAAATAGCAGTGCTTTATAAAAATAAACATGAAAATGTGACTAAAAATATGCATTTTTGATGAACAATCACACCCCCACACCTATCTTTTACTCCACCTCGAGTAAAAAAAAGAAAAATCTAAACTAATCTAATTTAACATAGCTCACTTTCGTAGAAATCACGATTGCACTAAGAACGTGCAACAAACTGTTAAATCTCTACGTTACCCCTAGAGACGAGTGTTGTCTCGTGAGGGTTTTCAGTGAATTACACCTACAAAATTCCAGAAGAAAGAAAAATAAAATGTTAATATTTTCAAAATTCCATTTTTTGAAAGAGAAGAAAATTTGAAATATTTTTTTGTAAAAATCAAGTATTCTATAAGTTTTAGGATTACCAAATTATTCATTCCTCTATTTAGTATTGATGCAAATATTTATTATCATTTTAGATTAGGATTAAAACTGAATTTCTCACTTAGTCTATTATTTTACCTTAAGTTTTATGCACCTTTGTGATCGTAAATTTTTGACTCTGGATTCTTCAACTTCCACTTTTATGCCTTATATATTAATAGATATGCAACCCTTTCTTTTCTTTTTTTTTTGAAAGAAGTTCAAAGTATTACCACTTCGTTGCCCTTTAAGCACTTATTATTTTTAATATATATAACTCATCTAATTTACTTTCTTATAAGTATCAAGGTTTCTTGAGGCCCTAATACGTAACTAATTAATTATTACATGTGTTAATACATATATTATATTAATATATTTTCCCCAAAGTTACCTACTTATATTTCGCGTAAAGACCAAAGCTTCTTTAGGCCAAGGCATCTAGCTAATCAATAATTTGATTTGTTTTATTTATTTATTTTTTTATATATATACATATATGTGTATATATATGTATGTATGTATGTATATATATATATATATATATATATATATATATATATATATATATATGTATGTATGTATGTATGTATGTATGTATGTATGTGTGGTGTGTGTGTGTGTCTATATATATATATATATATATATATATATGTATGTATGTATGTATGTATGTATGTATATGTGTGTGTGCGTGTGTGCGTGTGTGTATATATGTGTGTGTGTGTGTGTGTGTGTGTGTGTGTGTGTGTGTATTTCTAAGGGACAAGAGTCTTTGTTTTGAATCTTAAGTGTGTAAGTGTATAAAGTATGCATATTTCATCAAGGTAAAAATCTGGACTAAATTACTTTTTTAATTTTGCCTCCTAAACTTAAAAATCAAAGAGATAATCTTATCTTGACTAGGTATTAAAAAATTCTAATTATGATTTTCTTATTCCTTAAAATTGACTTAATTACTTAAAACAATAACTCAAAATATTATTTTCTTTTTCAAAAAGTTTTTAAAAGAAAAAAATTGTTTGTAAACCAACCTATGTTAGTATATGTTAGTATGTTAGTGAATCTCCTCCACACCTATCTCATACATTGTCCTCAATGTATGAATGAAATATATGAATACATAAAATAAAGAGTAAGAGAGGTGATGTTACCAATTTGCACGGTTTCTTCCCTCGAGCTTGCTTTCCATCATCCCAATGTGTCCTCTTTAGTGGTGAAATTATAGAGGTCAATCTTTTTGTCAGTTTTCTGTTCATCCTCTCCAACTTATTCATCATTTTTCTTAACATCCTACTCTTCTTCCCCCCCACCACTTTTCATAAATTCATCCTCGTTATACATTATAGTTGGCGCATAACAAATATGAATACCTAGAATTTTGAGCTTTTCCTCATACATCTCCTCAAAGACTTGAATTAATCATATCTTTCGGAGGATATAACTAAACAAAGGATCCCTAATCAATTCATCCAAACAGTTATGTTCATCTTCGATTTGATTTTACAGCTTTTGTCAATTTGAGGTTCTTGAGTTATGTTTTCAAACGATTGACCATTAGTTGGTTCATTGAATGTGAAGATACTTAAATCAAGCTTCCTTCTCTCAAAGGAAACTCTAAACGTAATATCCCTAATACATGTTTTCTCACCACTATGATCATACTCATCCTTAAATAATATATCAAAAAATAGAGGCTCGTCATCCTCACAATACAATTCAACTGTTTCCTTGTGAGCCGTATGTGTACCCAAATTATCTTGAAATTCTTCATCCAAACACAAAGATTCATCGTCACATTTATCCTCACATACGATTCAACTTGCTCCCTACGAGGTGAATATTCAGCTAACTACTCTCTGTCAGTTTGTCTCGATATCGACGATAGTTATTTAATTCGCATACTTCCTCATCGGGTTCATTATTGAACTCATTTTGTTCATGAAGATGAATATGATCTAATATTGATAAGGGTTTCCTACTTTGAATTTTTTTCATTCTATCTCAATTGATGTGTTCCTTAATTGACATAAGTCTATTTGGTTTTGGATCAAGAACAGGTTGAGTAAAAAGTGAATCCTCTTCTTACTCAACTACTAACTCATTAGCCATCATCTCTAGGTGGGCTCAGTGTGAAACATTATTACTTAGCATTTGGTGTGAATTTTATGAGTCTTCCTTATGATTGTTATTGAATTCTAATTGATGTGATGGATATGATTCGCTTGTAGGTCCTTGAAATGTGTGAAATTGATTTGGACCTTGTCCTAACGAATACCCTATCGAGGGATATTGTTCAGAATAATGAGATGGATTATTACAATAATTACACCAAATGATAGGATAGGATATAAAAGACGAGAAGGTTGGTTGGCGATGAAAATTCAAAAAAAGATTGGTGGATGGAAAGATGGATTTGGCCTATAAAATGAATTGTACATGGGGAATATTTTTTAATTTTTTATTTAATGGTGATTTGTTTTTGGTTAGGTTAAGGTGGTGACGTAGTCCTAATCAATCTAAATGTAATTGGATCTCTTGACCACTCTTACATGCACAATCAATTCAAACCAATTCATTAAAAAAAATCAATCAATCTTATTCTAGGGTAGGCTTAGACCTAGACGAAACCTAACTTTAGATTATCTGCAGGAGATATATTGCAGACTTTAACTACAAGTTAATCGGCCTGGTAGGTGACAAGATTGATGGAAGGTATACATCAGGACGGGCCTAATTATGCCAAACCACTAACCTTCGAGTTTTCACCTCTCAATCTCCTACCCAGTCACTAATTTGGCAAGGGCTAATTTCTAACAACCTCCTCCTTTAATCAATCTCCTAGTGAGTCTGATTAATTCTCAGGCTAACATCTAGTTAATTTTAAATTAGGGTTAGATTATGAGTGCAAGAAAGATGGTTTGTGGGTTAAGGATGGGTAATGACGTCCCCACCTTATGTTATTTAGGATTTATGCCCTTAAGAGTTATTAGTGCACGTGTACAAGTAAAATAAATAAATCACTCAATAGTAGTTAATCTGTCAAGGGTGCCTCCTAGTCTATATGCAATGCGAACGTACCTAGTCTCTAGCACTAATCAACAGAAATTAAAGAATTTAAATAGACACGTGCCATGATGTAAGAGTCTAATTTTTTTTTATGTTAATCAACTAATAGGTTACTGTTAATTTATTTAAAATATGCAGGGTTATCAAATAGAGAAACTATTAACTGCAGTAAATAATTTAAGCAATTCCAAGCAGCCCTACATAAAAATAGGTCAGTAGTTAACTCAACAGGTCGCGTTTGCGTGGCTGTTGCCGTGTTTGCGTGACCTTGTTGAGGGTTTAAGGGCTCTTCTAAAAATGTAGAGTCTTACAACCACTTATATGTATTTTAGTGTAATTTATTTCTCTGTTCTCCCAATCGACGCACAAAATATAGAAATTATGGTTTAGTAAACAAAGAGAATTGTATCGTTCCCTCACCGACAATGGCGCGAAAATTTTGATTGACAAAGAAAAAGAGAGTAAAGAGTAAATGTTAAGTTTAAGAGATTTCCCTACTTTCTGACAATTAATCCGCTGTAGCTAGAGCTAAATGGGTCGATCCGCAGGGAGAGATGCGATGCAAGCTTTTCAATACGTTTTCTCTGCGTGAAACTTGAAAAGAAAAGATAAGGGTTATAGAAGATTGATTTAAATAGAAAGATGGATCATGATCCACTAATCATGTGGTTATTCTTAGTTTATACTTAGATACTTGATAGCTTAATGTTAAGCCTAAAATAACTTTTCTTATGCTATACTTTAAAACTTTGATAAACTAATACTTAATTTTATTTAGTGTACTTTAATTAGAGTTTACTTTCTATCTTACTTTTCTTACTTGAATTTGAAGCAATACTCCAGGGTTAGTCTTTATAAGTTCAATATGATATTTATTGTTAATTGGCTAGTGCTTGATTGTGGTAGATGATTAATAGATCATGATTCGTCTTTGCCCTAAAGCTAGTTTAACATAATTCATTATTAATCTTCAAGAATTATTAACTTATCTTAGAGTTTCAAATAGGCATAAAGTTCAATCAATTTATCTTTTAAAACTAGGCTTTAGTTGGTGGAGAGATTAGCAAGCTACGAGAAAATTAGTTACTGGTGTTCATAGTGGAACTAAGCATGGTATTTAAGAGTTGCATAAAAGAAATTAAAGTAGAATTGAAAACCACAAATAAAAATAGTAAAAAGAGATATGAAAGAAAATAAGAACCTTTATTGAATCTGTCACCAATCCAGTACAAAAGCCTTGTCCTCTTTACAAATCTTCTTCAAAGTAGAAAAACTAAAAAAAATTGAAATTCGGAAAAAAAAGATGTTCTAAAGAAAATCTTAAACTTGATTTTCTAATATGCCTCTCCTCATTGCTCTTAAGGGGCATTTATAGGGGGGTCCTAGAAGTAGATTCCCAATAGAATACTCCCCCCAAAACTCCATGCAAACAGCCACAGAAATGCGGTATTTACGTGGTTATTTCAGAAAACGCAACACTTTTGGAGGGTTAAGGCATGCGCTTTAGCGCGTGGCTTCATCTCATCCATTCATCTAAAGATCTATCTTTAGAATCCTCGTTTGAATTCTGAAATTTAAAATAATCTTGTTTCCTAGATAACTTAGGAAACAAGTTATTTATAAATTCAAATTTTAAACTTGAATTCTCTCCTTTATCTTTGACTTAGATAAGATAATTTCTGATTTGATTTGGGCTTTTGGGCTTCTTTTTAACTTGTGGGCTTCTTTGTGCTTAATTATAGAGGCCTGGACATTACTAAACAATAAAACAATTAAATAGCAGTGTTTTAAAAAAAATAAACATAAAAATATGACTGAAAATATGCACTTTTGATGAATAATCACCGGACTGGTAATATCCGAGTCAAAAGAGGTCGGGGTGAAATATGGATCATTATTTGCATAGGAATAATTGTAATTATAATTTATATAACAAAGATGTCAAAAATAAAAACAAA
This sequence comes from Agave tequilana, assembly GCA_038442645.1. NCBI lineage: Eukaryota > Viridiplantae > Streptophyta > Magnoliopsida > Asparagales > Asparagaceae > Agave > Agave tequilana. The sequence goes on from JAVJIF010011413.1 coordinate 59,453, forward strand.
AATAAGCAAACAAACAAACAAACAAAAAGAAAAAAAATCTAGCCTAAGTTTGGGTAGACCTTAGACCTAGACGACTCGTAACTGGTCAGACTGTCTACCGGGGTATATTGCAGAATCTGACTATAAATTTATCGACCAGGTAGGGACAAGACCAGTGAGAGGTATCAGTGCCTAAGCAACATATCTAATTATGCCAAATCTCTATTCTTTGAGGTTTTGCCTCTTAATCCCCAACCTTTGACGTCGATTTGGCAAGAGTCAAATTCTAATCAATTTTTCTCTTAGGTCAGTCTCCTATTAAGTCCGAGATGTCCCCAGGGCTAATGTCTACTCAGTTTTTAGTTAAGCTTGAATTAGTGAGTGAGGAGATTGTTTATGGGCTGAGGGAGGGTAATGACTTCTCCACCTTATCTTGTTTAAGGATGTGCCCTTAATCGTATTCATGCAAGTGCACAAGTATATGGAAAAAGGAACACTTTAAGCTATATACATCACTCAAAATTATTTTTTAAACTATATGCTATGCACACGTACCTTGGCTCTAGCACTCTTCAACAGTAAATAGAAAATATAACTAAATAGGCACATGCCTAAATGTAAAGTCTAAACTATTTTTAGCACTTACAATCAACCATTTACTGTTGAGTAAGAGTATGCATAGAATTAAACAAGAAAATGAATAGCTCTAGAAACTTAAACTTTACAATTCAACCAATCTGCAAAAAATATACGTTAGTAGTGCACTCAGATAGCCGCAGGAATGTGGTAAATCTGAGGGCTTCTGGGCTCTGGTTTCTTGAACAGAGTCCAGGGCCATTTTTATGTCCGCTGCAACAAAAATTTACTTGATGTCTCCTCCTGCACTCAAGAACAGAGAAGAAAGTTAACCAATAAAGTAAACAAAAAGAATTTATTTACCGTCCATCCCCGACAACGGCACTAAGGTTTGATTGAGGTAAACCTGCACAGAAAAATAGAGAAATTCAGAACTTAAAATTAGATAGTTCAAGGTACTCAATACGACCATGATAGCTAGTGGCTATGCGGGTCGTGATCCACAAGTAGGGACTTGTGATGGAAGCGTGTTGTAAGTTCTCATTTAATTCGCTTGAATGGTTAAAAATTCTTCTTTGTTCTTGTAAAAAAAAAGAAAAAAATCTATTGTTAAGTTTAGAAGAAAGTGGCAGATTGAGAAAATGGGAAAAATAAAAATAAGTTTATACAAAGAAATAAAAATAGTAAAGAGTTGAGAGTAGGTTTTTGAAATTATTTTCTAAACTATGAAATGAGAATAAAGAAAAGCTAAATAACACATTTACCTCTTCAGCGCCTGCTTTTCTTTGATCCGCAATTGACAATGTACCTTGGCTTGAAAGCAAATGAAGCATGACATATAGGATCTTCCACATTCCCTTCTAAACTATGAAAAGAAGGTGCAAGATATACTAACATATAAAATGGTTATCCATCACCATAAGCCATCAACGACACTTGCAAGGGAAGGCAAATTCGAAGCTGTCAGCGTCATTTGGATTTACAAAAATAGAAGAGGAAAGTAGAAGAAAATAAGAATAAAGAAGAAGAAGCAACTTTTGATTCGATCAAAATAACAATGAAAGAAAAGAAGAAAGACTTACACCGGTGTCACATTCAGTGCAAGCTTTACTCTCGTTCTCCCATGAAACTTTTCTCTAATCTCAGCTACATAAAGAAAAACAAAATTACATGAATAAAAAGGAAAAAAACCTAAGTTACAAATTAAAGTACAGTTTTAGCTATACTCTTTGCTGCATCGTCCTCCCTGGCCTCCAAATTTGCAGGTATTTATAGCAAAACTTGAAAGGGGGAGAGCGTCTGAAGATAGGGGAGCAAACGCTCCCCCTTGTCTCACCAAACGGCCGCGGATCCTCGGCTTTGGTCGCGGATCTGTGGCCTAGACACATCTAGAGGGAGAAAATCATGGGTTTCCTCTTTTTTCTTATTATCCAGAGAGATATCAGTTTTGGTCTTCTAGATTTGATGATATTTCTGTTGATCATCTATTAACCAAAGGGATCTATGGAAATCTGAGTTTAACCGGTTTTCATTTGATGTTATCTCTCTGATTTTGTACTGATCTTCATATTATCTTTTATATTTTTGCTTTAATCCTAGATTTAATTTAATTCTGAATTAAATCAAAATTTAAATGCGCTTTTAGGCTCGTTTCCATTCCCTCTCCTTTAGTAAAGGCCTGCACAAATTAAATGATAAAATGATTAATTAGCAGTGTTTATTTATGATAAAATGCAGGAATGTGACAACAAAATATGCAATATCAGTGACCAATCATACCCCCACACCTATCTTTTGCTCATCCTCGAGCAAAATAACTAAAATGTAAAACAAAGCTAACCTAGTCAAACTCACTTTAGTAGGAATCACAGTTGAACTTAGCATGTGCAATAAGCCGTTAAACCTCTAAATTACTCTTAGATGATGAGTTTTATCTCGTGAGGGATTTCAGTGGATTACACTTACAAAATCCATAGAGAAAGAGAAACAAGTGTTAGTATTTTTGAAAAGTATTTTGGAGAAGAGAGAAAATATTTGAAGTATTATTGTAAGAGTTCAAGCAATCTATAAGTTATAGGAAAATCAAAATTTTAATTCCTATACTTAGTCTCTAATTAAGAACTTGTTATCAATCACGGTAAGGAGTCAAATTGTGTATCTCATCTAGTCTATTACTTTATCCTAAGTCTTATGTACCTTTCTGATAGTGAAATTTCGACTCGGGGTTCTTTAATTCTTACTCTTATGCCTTATTATATATATATATATATATATATATATATATATATATATATATATATATATATATATATTTGGTGGAATTATTCCCTAGTTCTATTTGGCTTTCTAGTCGGTCCATGTAAAGAGCTTTTAGTCAGTAACTCCCAAACCGAACGCTCTTATGGCACCAGATGAGAAAGCACCCCAAAGATTTAATGACTCGAGCAAACAAGGCCACAAAGTAAGGATTTTATTTATTATATGGACCACTTTTAGACATGAATACTTGTGCTTTATGAGCCACAAATACCAGCTTAACCAGAGGATTATATATATATATATATATATATATATATATATATATATATATATATATATATATATATATATATATATATAAGACATAAGAATCTTTGTTTTTGAACCCCAAGTGTGTAAATGTATAAAGTATGTATATTTCATCAAGGTAAAAATCAAGACTAAATTATTTTTTCAAATTTTCTTTCAAACCCTAAAAATCAAACAAATAATCTTATTTTGACCAAGTTTAAGAAATCCTACTTATGATTCTCCTATTCCCCTAAAATTAACTTAATTTCTTTCAAAAAATAGATCAAAATATTGTTTCTCTTTTCAAAAAGTTTTTAAAAGCAAAAAAAATGTTAAATTTTTTTTAAAATCAAAAGAAAATATATGTTATATTAGAACCCTCCCCACACCTATCTCATGCATTGTCCTCAATGTATGAATGAATTCATAAATGCATGAAAATAGAAGAAAGAGAAGGAAAATACTACCTTAAGGTTGTGGTTCCGGTGGTGGTCGGATTGGGCCAAGCGTTGCTACCCAATCAAGATAATGTGGTGGTCCACGGAACCTACCTTTATTGACCTCTTTTTTATTTACATATTTATAATTCCCAATATGAATAGGATCATTCACAGTTCATTATGGTCTATACCTATGTCCAACAAAAGAATGTGATTTTATTGAATGGATGATTTAGGATCTAAAATGAAAAGTTCGGGAACCAATACTAACTTGAAAAAAAATCAACTTTTGGTTTGAGAGTCGGTTTTGGTTCGAAAGTCAGTTTTAAAATCAAAGAATTTAATTTCACATTTCTTTTTCCATCAATGAAATGTGATTATCCAAAAGAAGTGGTTCTATTTCAAAATCTATAGGCACAGGAATTAATGTTGGCTTGGGAAATGTGTCCAATTTGGGTAAGGATACCGGAGTCAACATAGATTCAAAAATTGAAATTGAATCACAAAGTTGTGGGTCGGGGTCACATTCATATTCAAGTTCAATTACATTAAAATGAAAACTTGCCAATTTATCAATGGGATGATATTGGTCAAGTTCAATGTTTTGTGGTAAAATTGAATCTTGGTCAAAATCTTCAAGATACCATGTTTCTTGGTTTTCATCAATATGGTTAGGACAATCGGGAATTGTCGAGCATGTGTTAGGTAAAGTTTCCTCATCCTAACTTTCACTATGTTGATCAAATAACTTATTTGTGCTTCTATCTATTGAGAGATTGGGAAAATTAATTTCCAGACTAAATCAAATTTTTCATACTCTTATCTTAGTCTGTAGGTTCTACTTCTTGTGGTGGGACTTGAAAAATAGAGTAACGATCTTAGATTTGAAAATCTTGGTGGACTTGTGAGTCCGTTGGATTATGGTTTTGACGTGTGGACTCAAGGAAAGCTTCATAACTTTTTCTTAAATCATATTTTTCTTTATAGGTTGATCTTGAAAAGGAGTGTATGAAGGTGGATGTTAGTAAGGTTTCTGACCACATGACTCATGGGAGTTCTATCCCAGCACTCTTCAACGTACCTGATCTCTATTACTCTTCAACAGAAATTAAAGAATTTAAATAGACATGTGTTTATGATGTAAGAGTCTAATTTTTTTTTAAGTTAATCAACTAATAGTTACTGTTAATTTATTAGAAATATGCAGGTTATTAAACAGAGAAACTATTAACTGCAGTAAATAATTTAAGCAATTTCAAGCAACCCTGCTTAAAAAAAGGTCAGTAGTCAACTCAACAGGCAGTGTTTGTGTGACTTTTGCCGCATTTTCGTGGCCTTATTGTTTACGGGCTCTGCTAAAAATGCAGAGTCCCACAACCAATTATATGACCTTTAGTGCAATTTATTTCTCTGTTCTTCAAACCTACATGCAGAAATAAAGAAATTAGGGTTTAGTAAACAAAAAGAACTGTACCATTCCCTCCCCTGTAACAGTACCAAATTTTGATTGACAGAGAAAAATAGATTAAAGAGTAAAAGTTAAGATTAAAAGATTTCTCTGTTTTCTTGCAATTAATCTACTGTGGTAAGAGATAAACGGGTCGATCCGTAAGGAGAGATGTGATGCAAGCTTTTTGATATATTCTCTATGTGTAAAACTTTGAAAGAAAAGATAATGGTTATAAGAATTGATTTAAATAGAAAGAGGGATCATAGACCACTAATCATCTACCAAAATCAAGCATTAGACTATTAAGAATAAATATCATATTGAAGTTATAAAGATTAACTCTAGAGCATTGCTTCAAATTCAAGTAAGAAAAGTAAGATAGAAAGTAAACCCTAATTAAAGTACACTAAATAAAATTAAACATTAGTTTATCAAAGTCTCAAAGTATAGCATAAGAAAAATTATTTTAGACTTAACATTAAGCTATCAAGGTATCTAAGTATAAACTAAGAATAACCATTAAATAGTATACCCTAAAACTAGTTTAGCTTAATCATCACTAATCTTCAAGAATTATTAACTTATCCTAGGGTTTCAAATAGGTATGGAGTTCAAACAATTTATCTTATAAAACTAGGCTTTAGTTGGTGGAGAGATTAACAAGCTATGAGAAAATTAATTACTCTTGTTCATGGTGGAACTAAGCATAGTATTTAAGAGTTACAAAAAAGAAATTAAAATAGAATTGAAGAACACAAATAAAAATAGTAAAAACAGATATGAAAAAAATAAGAACCTTTATTAAATCTGTCACCAATCTAGTACAAAAGCCTTCTCCTCCTTACAAATCTTCTTCAAAGTAGAAAAACTAGAAAATACAATGAAAATTTGGAAAGAAAAGATGATCTAAAAAAACCCTAAACTTGATTCTCTGAGATGCTTCTGCTCTATTGCTCTTCAGGGGTATTTATAGGGGATCCTAGAAGTAGAGTCCCAGTAGAATACTCCTTCCAAAACTCCACACAAACGACCATAGAAACGCGGCGTTTTCACGGTTATTTTGGGAAACTCGACACTTTTGGAGGATCAGGGCATGCGCTTTGGCGTGTGGCTTCATCTCGTCCACTCATCTGAAGATCTATCCTTAGAGTCCTCATTTGAATTCTAAAATTTAAAATAATCTTATTTCCTAGATAACTTAGGAAACGAGTTATTTATAAATTCAAATTTTAAATTTTAATTCTCTCCTTTATCTTTGACTTAGGATTGGGTAATTTCTGATTTAATTTGGGCTTGATGGGCTTTTAGGATTGTTTTTAACTTGAGGGCTTCTTTTGGGCTCTTTACTTTTCTCTTTTTAATTATTGAGGCTTGTACATTACTAAACAATAAAACAATTAAGTAGCAGTGCTTTATAAAAAATAAACATGAAAATGTGACTAAAAATATGCACTTTTGATGAACAATCATACTCTCACACCTATCTTTTACTCGACCTCGAGTAAAAAAAGAAAAATTTAAACTAATGTAATCTAACCTAACTAACTTTTGTAGAAATCACAATTACACTAAGCATGTGCAACAAGCTGTTAAACTTCTAGGTTAACCCTAGAGGATGAGTGTTGTCCACCCACAAAATCCATAAAGAAAGAAAAATAAAATGTTAGTATTTTTGAAATTTCATTTTTTGAAAGAGAAGAATATTTGAAATATTTTTTGTAAAAATCAAGTAATATTGAAGTTTTAGGATCACCAAATTATTCATTCATCTACTTAGTCTCGATGCAAATGTTTATTATCAATTTAGATTAGGATTAAAACTGAATTTCTCACTTAGTCTATTATTTACCTCAAGTCTTATGCACCTTTGTGATCGTGAATTTTTGACTCGGGATTCTTCAACTTCAACTCTAATGCCTTATATATTAATATACATACAACCTTTTCTTTTTTTTTTGAAAGAAGTTCGAAGTATTACCACTTCGTTACCCTTTAAGTATTTTTTTTTAATATGTATAACTCATCCATATTTCTTTCGTGTAAGTATCAAAGCTTCTTGAGGCCCTAATACCTAATTAATTGATGATTAGATGTGTTAATACATATATTATATTTATATATTTTTTTCAAACTTACCTAATTATTTTTCGCGTAAATACCAAAGCTTCCTTAGGCCAAGGTACCTAGCTAATCAATAATTAGATTTTTTTTTCTTTTTTTTTCATATATGTATTTTTTTCTAAGACACAAGGGTATTTGAGTTGAATCCTAAGTGTGTAAGTGTATAAAGTATGCATATTTCATCAAGGTAATGAAAGGTAAAAATCATGAATAAATTACTTCTTTAATTTTTCCTCCTAAACCTAAAAATCAAATAGATAATCTTATTCTGACTAGGTATTAAAAAAAATCCTAACTATGATTTTTCTATTCCTTAAAATTAACTTAATTACTTGCAACAATAGCTCAAAATATTGTTTTCTTTTTTAAAAAGCTTTTAAAAGAAAAAAAATTGTTTGTAAACCTGCTTTTGTTAGTATATGTTAGTATGTTAGGGAATCTCCCCCACACCTCTCTCATACATTGTCCTCACTGTATGAATGAAATGTATGAATGCTTAAAATAAAGTGTAAGAGAGGTGATGTTACCAGTTTGCACGGTTTCTTCCCTCGAGCTTGCTTTCCATTATCCCAATTTGTCCTCTTTAGTGGTGAAATTGTAGAGGTCAATCTTTTTGTCAGTTTTGTGTTCATCCTCTCTAACTTGTTTAACACTTTTCTCAACTTCCTCCTACTCTTCTTCCCTCCACCATTCTTCACAAATTCATCTTCATTATACATTGTTATTTGCGCATAAACAATATGAATACTTAAAATTTTGAGCTTTTCCTTATACATCTCCTCAAGACATGAATTAATCATATCTTTTAGAAGTATCTAAACAACCAAAGCATCCCTAATCGATTCATCTAAATAGTTAAGTTCATCTTCGAAGGGGGTTTTAAAGCTTTCGTCAATTTGAGGTTCTTGACTTATGTTTTCAAACGATTGATCACTAGTTGGTTCATTGAATATGAAGACTCGTAAATCAAGCTTTCTTCTCTCAAAGGGAACTCTAGACATAATATCACATGTCTTCTCACCACTATGATCGTACTCATCCATAAATAATATATCAAGAAATAGAGGCTCATCATCTTCACAAACATCCTCACAATATAATTCAACTGTTTCCTTGGCAGGTGTATGTGTATCCAAATTATCTTGAAACACTTAATCCAAACATAAGATTCATCGTCACATTTATCATCACTATACGACTCAACTTGCTCCCTACGAGGTGAATATTCGGCCAACTGCTCTCTAATCAGTATGTCTCGATATCGATGACAGTCCTTTAATTCACATATTTTCTCATCGGGTTCATTATTGAACTCATTTTGTTCATGAAGACGAATATGATCTAGTATTGACAAGGGTTTCCCACTTTGAACTTTTTTCATTCTATCTCAATTGATGTGTTCCTGAATTGACATAGGTCTATTTGGTTTTGGATCAATAACAGGTTGAGTAGAAAATGAATCCTCCTCTTACTCAACCGCTAACTCATTAGCCATCATCTCTAGGGGGGGCCAGGGTGAAACATTCTTACTTAGCATTTGGTGTGAAGTTTTTGTGTCCTCCTTATGATTGTTATTGAATTCTAATTATATGTGATGGATAAGGTCCCCTCGTAGGTTCTTGAAATGTGCGAAACTGATTTGGATCTCATCCTAACGATACCCTATCAACGAATACTGTTCTGAAGAATGAGATGGATTATTATAATAATTACACCAAATGATAGGATTGGATGGAAAAGATAAGAAGGTTGGTTGGGGATGAAAATTCGGAAAAAAGTTGGTGAATGGAAAGATGGATTTGGCCTAAAAAAGGAATTGTACCCAAATGAATTTGGATAGACCATAGGGAATATTTTTTATTTTTTTATTTAGTGGTGATTTGTTTTTGGGTAGGTTAAGGTGATGACTTAGTCCTAATCAATTTAGATGTAATTGGGTCTCTTCACCACTCTTACATGCACAATCAATTCAAACCAATTCACTAAAAAATTAAACAAAAACAAAAATCAATCAATCTTATTCTAGGGTAAGCTTAGACCTAGACGAATCCTAACTTTAGATTATCTTAACCACAAGTTAATCGGCCAAGTAGGTGGCAAGGTTGGTGAAAAGTATCCATCAAGACGGGCCTAATTATGCCAAACCACTAACCTTCGAGATTTCTCCTCTCAATCTCCTACCTAATCACCAATTTGACAAGAGTTAATTTTTAACAACCTCCTCCTTTAGTTAATCTCCTAGTGAGTCTGATTAATTCTAGGGCTAACGTCTAGTTAATTTTAAATGAGGGTTAGGTTGTGAGCGCGAGGAAGATACTTTGTGGGCTAAGGATGGGTAATAATGTCCCCACCTTATGTTATTTAGGGGTTATGCCCTTAAGATGTATTAGTGCACGTGAACAAGCAAAATAGAAAAAAATCACTCAAAGACAGTAAATCAGCCAAGGATGCTTCCTAGTCTATATGCAATGCGAACGTACCTTGTTTTCAACACACTTCAACAAAAATTAAAGAATTTAAATAGACATGTGCCTATGATGCAAGAGTCTAATTTTTTTTTTAGTTAATCAACTAATAGGTTATTGTTAATTTATTAGAAATATGCAGGGTTATCAAACAGAGAAACTACCAATTATCGTAAATAATTTAAGCAATTCCAAGCAGCTCTGCAAAAAAACAGGTCAGTAGTCAACTCAACAGGCCGCGTTTGCGAGGCTTTTGCCATGTTTGCATGACCTTGTTGAGGGTTTAGGGGATTTACTAAAAATGCATAGTCCTACGACCACTTATATATCCTTTAGTGCAATTTACTTCTCTGTTCTTTGAACCTGCACGCAAAATAAAGAAATTAGAGTTTAGTAAACAAAGAGAATTGTATCGCTCCTTCCCCAGAAACGGCGCCAAAATTTTGATTGACAAATAAAAAGAGAGTAAAGAGTAAAAAATTAAATTTAAGAGATTTCTCTGTTTTCTCGCAATTAATCCGCTGTAGCAAGAGCTAAGCGGGTCAATTTGAGGGAGAGATGCGATGCAACCTTTTTAATACATTCTCTCTGTGTAAAACTTGGAAAGAAAAGATAATGGTTATAAAAGAGTTGATTTAAATAAAAAGAGGGATCATAACCCACTAATCGTCTACCACAACCAATCACTAGTCTGTTCAAAATAAATATCATATTGAACTTATAAAGATTAACCCTAGAGTATTGCTTCAAATTCAAGTAAAAAAAGTAAGATAGAAAATAAACCCTAATTAAAGTACACTAAATAAAATTAAATATTAGTTTATCAAAGTCTCAAAGTATAGAATAAGAAAAGTTGTTTTTAGACTTACCATTAAGCTATCAAAGCATCTAAATATAAACTAAGAATAACCGTTAAATAGTAAACCCTAAAGTTAGTTTAACTTAATTCATCACTAATCTTAAAGAATTATTAACTTATCTTAAGGTTTCAAAAGGCATCGAGTTCAATCAATTTATCTTATAGAACTAGACTTTAGTCGATGGAGAGATGATTAGTCTCTAATTTTGCATAATTTTTATCACATCTTCACATTTATTTCGTATTAAATTCTGCTAATAAATCTTTACTTGCTTGATTCTAGGTCCATAGTGTGCAATGAAGAAGAAGACCCTAAATCACCATTTAATTGGTGATTAAAGGCCAATTAAGATAGCCATTGACCTAGGAGGCTGATTCTGCAAAAACCAGGGGTTGTAAACTAGAAACTGGGCACAGGAGCTGACAGGGGACAGACAAGACAGCACGAGGCTCGAAGCGCCGCGCGTGGCCACTTTATGGCAGTAGAAACGCAGCTTTGGTTGCGTTTCCGCGGCCGCGTTTTGGGCCAGGGTTCGTCCCCTGGCCCCCCTCTTCCCTGGTGCCTATAAATACCCCTTTGGGGTTCCAGAGTTAAAGATATACAGACTTTTAGGAGTAGTTTTCATTCCATATTGTAGTTTAGGGTAATTTAGCTTAGGTTAGTTCTTCTTCCTCCATTATATTTTTCATTTTGTAGATCTTATAATAGGGAGAGAGAATGGTTCATGCTTGGAATGCAAGAGTGCTTGTAATAGAAGGTGACAATCTATGAAAGGTGCTCTCTTTACCTCTCAATGTTTTCTTCTCTCTAATCTCTTTTACATGTGTAGCTAACTTTTCTCTCATGGCAACTAACTACTAACCACCAACTAGTCTAACTTCTTTATGATAATCCACATGAATCTAATAGCCTCTACTTGGCTTTGCTCTTGCAAGAGCCATTGATGGCTCATGATGATGGATCTAACTCTAACTTCCTAACCACTAACAAGCTAACATTACTTTACTCCATACTTACTTTTAGTTTTGATAGTTTAAGTGTAGCTTGCACTTGTTTGTTAAGTTGGGTTGTGATGAGTTACATATGGGCCATGCTTCGAATCGCTCTTGAACCAAGGACTAGTGATGGCCAATGATACATGTGAGGTAACTATCACTAAGAGCTTAGCATGTTGGTGGATTCATTAGTAGTTAGTAGCCATGGGTTTTCTTTATCTTTTTCACATACAAACAAAATCACAAAACAATTCTTTTATGTTTCCCACTTCTTTGTTTTCACCGTACTTCTCTCTTCATTCTTTCTTTTCTTTTCTTTTCATTCTTTAAAACTTTGAAGAATCGTTAACACATACGTGAATCAATCGTGTAAGCTTCTATCGCCTCCCGTCCTTGTGGATTCGACTCGTTTTAGCCTCTATGCTATAACAGAAGTATCGAGGAAGCCAAAGCACATATACTTTAAATCTTGATTTTAAAACATACACTTTTTGTGCGCGGTTTTTCCCCGATCAAATTTTGGCGCCGTTGCCGGGGATGGGAACGGTTTGATTTCACGTTTTTGTTAACCTTTCTTCTTTGTTTTTTGGTGTGCAGGTTAAGGTTTTAGCATTGCAGAAGTCCACACTTGCTCAAGTGTGGTTGGGTAAATTCTTATATATTTTTATATTCTTCTGCTAATTTTTGTTTATATTACCAGTACATTGTAAATAATTTTAAGAATTAAAATACGGCAATTGGATGCTTTAAAACGGTTTAGGCAGTTGCATCTAGGCATGTGTCAATTTTCATTCTCATATACTATATTTTATTCTTGTGTTGTGATATCAATAGGAGGTATACATATGGCATTGCATATAGCATAGGACAAACACTTCAGTGATTTACTCACTTTTTTATGTTCATCTTATCTATATTGCACACTTGCACAAATTTAACATAAGGGCAATACCTAATACAACATAAGGTGGGGAAGTCATTACCCCTCCCTTAGCCCAAAAATCACCTCCCCACTCAGACAACCTAAGCCTAAATAAAATTTGCTAGACGTTGGCCCCTACGGACATCTCAGACTCATCTAAGAGATTGACTTAAGGGGGAAGTTGTTAGAAGTTGACTCTTGTCAAATCGGTGTCTAAGGTTGGGGATTGAGAGGCGAAACCTTGAAGAATAGTGGTTTGGCATAATTAGGCCCGTTGCTCCGGCACGGATACCTCCTACTGATCTTGCCCCTACCTGGCTGATTAACTCGTGGTCAGCTTCCAACAATATACGCCTCGTGGACAGTCAAACCAGTTAGGAGTCGTCTAGGTCTAAGTCAACCCAAGCATAGGCTTGTTCTCTTTTTCTTTATCTTTGTTTTTTTGTTTGTTTGTTTGTTTTTCTTTTTTGTATATTGTGATATGGATTTTAATAACAACAATTCTTTCAATCATAATATGAATCCATATTTCACCCCGACCTCATTTGACTCAGATAACTCTGACCCGGCTATGTACAACATGAACCAACCATATATGCTGAGTTGGGATTATCCGACTTAATATGACCCATATCCTCAATCATATGACTATAATTTTCAAAATAATTTCAACTCTTCATAGAGTCAATGGGGATTCCCTCCTCCCTAGTCAAATTTTCGACCGCCTTATCCACAATTTTCACAAAGTTCATTCCTCGATTTTGGTTCATGTACTCTTTTTCCTGTTCAACCAACCGAAGAAAAATCTAATTTGGAAAGGAGTATGTAAGAGTCCCTACAACAAATGCAAAATTTGCTCAATTCACAATCCTTCCCACATCAAACTCCACATACCCCTTTTCTAGAGCATCCAATTGAAGAAGAATTTGAGTTAGAAAAGCGTTTGGAAGTCTTTTGTGAAAGAATGTAAAACATGTTGGACTCATCATCTCAACCAAAATTTCAAGAGTCCTGCTCATCTTTTCCAATCTCACCGATTCAAAATGAACAACCATCAATACTGGACTTGAGTATGGAACCCTTGCGTGAGTCCGATCAAAATCCGATGGACTCACAAATTCACCACAATTTCCAAAATCAACTTCCATACTCATTTTTTCAAGAACAAATTGCAACGAGTATGGAAGACATGATTCCGAATCCAAATTCTGTTACACGGCCTCTCAGTAGATTAGACGCACTTATGATCAAATTGATCAATGAGAGCGAGGAAAGCCTTTCTTGTCAACCTTTGACCGATCCATATATCCCTAAATCTACTGATTGGACCCATGAATCATGTCATTTTGGAAATCCAGATTCAACTTCAGAACATACATTTGAACTTGACCACACTCCAAGTTATGAAAATCGCCTGGACATTCTGGCAAGTTATCTCTTTTCCAAAATTGAAACCGAACATGAATGTGATCCTGAACCTAATGTTAGTAATTTCATTTCACTTTTTGATTCAATAATGACTCAGGTATCTTTACCAAATTTTTTTCTATTCTGGAGTCAACATTGAATCCGGTACCAGTACACCGTGAAATGGAATCACCAAACTCTCATGATCACACTTCATTCAAAGGAAAGTGTGTGAACATCAATTCTTTGGTTTGGACTCTATTTTTGAACCAATTTCGACTCTCATTGTTGAGTCTCACCTTGATCTGAGTCAACTTTCCGAGTCGGTATCGGTTTTTATTCCTGATCCCTTTGAGTCCAAATCCATCATTTTCAAAAATCACACTTCATTGTTGGACAAGAATGTTGACAAAAATGACTCAATAATTATTTTTGAAAATTGAAAATTAGATGGGGATAATTTTTTAATAAGATCATTCATTCTATCACCATTTTACTGGGTCATATTAGAGAGATCACTGGTGGGTTCCTACACGATCCACGCTATCTTGATTGGGCAGCAACGCTTGGCCCAGTCAGACCACCACCAGAGCAACCCCCTTGAGGTAATCTTCCTTCCCTCTCCATTTGTTTCATGTATTTACAAATTCACGATGCATTGAGGACCATGCATGAGATAAGTGTGGGGGAGGGTTTACTAACGTAGTTAGTTTTATATTTTCTTTCTTTTACACTTCTTTTTAATTAAATAAAAAAAGATCTTTTATATAAAAACTTTTCTTTTCTTTTTACAAAACTTTTTAAAATAAGAGAAATAGTTTTTGATTTATTTTTAAGAAAATTAAGATTATCTTAGGAATGAGGAAGACCTAAAATTATGAAATTTTAAACCGAGTTAAAATAATAGATCTTGTTTAAATTTTAGGATAAGAAAGTAAGATTGAAAAGATAATTTGATCTTGAATTTTTTGCCTTAGATTTATGCACTCAGCACTTACACATTTTTTGGGATTGAAACAAAGACTGAAAATGCCATAAAAATATATAAAAAAATTATGATAATAAAATAACTTATTGAAGTTGGGTAATTATACCTCAGGAAGCATGATTATTCACACCTAAAATGGTGGATAAAAATAAATAATCCCCTTTAGTTTTGTGGCCTTGTTTACTCGAGTCCTTAAGTCCGAGGGATGTTTTCTCATTTGGTGCCCTAAGATCATCTGATTTGGGAGTTACCGGCTAAAGGCTCACTACCCGGGTAAATAAGAAAGCCTAAGAAAACTAAGGGAAGAAAAAGAAAAGAAGGAAAAAAATAATAATATATATAATAATATAAATAAATGGCATGAAAGTTAGAGTCGATATCCCAAAAATCTTCACAGTTCACAAAGTGAATATTTTCCTAAGAATTTTATGAATGATCAAAGAGTCAATTCAATTTTAAATTCTTACATTTAATTTATAACTAGATTTTTTGCATTTTGACTTAGTGTAAGAAAGAACAATTTCTGGTTAACCTCTGACATTGGATCACTTATATTTTCACAAAAATACTTCAAAACTTTTCTCTATTTTCAAAAATGTGTTTTCAAAAATACTAACATTTGATTTCTTTCTTTATGGATTTTGTGGGTGTAATCCGCTGAAAACTCTAAGGAGACAAAACTCCTCCTCTAGGGGAAACATAGAGGTTTAACGGCTTGTTGCACATGCTCAGTGCAATCGCTTCACCTGCGAAAGTGGTGTAATAATTTTCTTAGTTTTTATTTTGCTCGGGACGAGCAAAAGATAAGTATGGGGGTATGATTAGGCTCTAATTTTGCATAATTTTTATCACATCTTCACATTTATTTCGTATTAAATTCTGCTAATAAAGCTTTACTTGCTTGATTCTAGGTCCATGGTGTGCAATGGAGAAGAAGACCCTAAATCACCATTTAATTGGTAATTAAAGGCCTATTAAGATAGCCATTGACCTAAGAGGCTGATTCTATCAAAACCAGGGGCTGTAAACCAGAAACCGGGTACAAGAGCTGACAAGGGACAGACAAGACAGCACGCGGTTCGAAGTGAGCCGCGTTTCCGCGGCCGCGATCGCGTTTTTGGCCAGGGTTTGTCCCCTGGCCCCCCCTCTTCCCTGGTGCCTATAAATACCCCCTTGGGGTTCTAGAGTTGAAGATATACAGAGTTTTAGGACTAGTTTTCATTCCATGTTGTAGTTTAAGGTAGTTTAGCTTAAGTTAATTCTTCTTCCTCCATTGCATTTTCCATTTTGTAGATCTCGTAATAGGGAGAGAGAGTGGTTCATGCTTGGAATGCAAGAGTGCTTGTAATAAAAGGTGACAATTTATGAAAGGTGCTCTCTTTACCTCTCTATGTTTTCTTCTCTCTAATCTCTTTTACATGTGTAGCTAACTTTTCTCTCATGGCAACTAACTACTAACCACCAACTAGTCTAACTTCTTTATGATAATCCACATGAATCTAATAGCCTCTACTTGCCCTTGCTCTTGCAAGAGCCATTGATAGTTCATGATGATGGATCTAACTCTAACTTCCTAACCACTAACAAGCTAACATTACTTTACTCCATGCTTACTTTTAGTTTTGATAGTTTAAGTGTAGCTTGCACTTGTTTGTTGAGTTGGGTTGTGATGAGTTACATATGGGCCATGCTTTGAATCGCTCTTGAACCAAGGACTAGTGATGGCCAATGATACATGTGAGGCAACTATCACTAAAGGTTAGCATGTTGGTTGAGTCATTAGTAGTTAGTATCCATGGGTTTTCTTTATCTTTTTCACTTTGTTTTAGACATACAAACAAAATCACAAAAACAATTCTTTTATGTTTCTCACTTCTTTGTTTTCACCGTACTTCTCTTTTCATTCATTCTTTTCTTTTCTTTTCATTCTTTAAAACTTTGAAGAACTGTTAACACATACGTGAATCAACCGTGTAAGATTCTATCGCCTCCCGTCCTTGTGGACTCGAATCGTTTTAGCCTCTATGCTATAACGGAAGTATCAAGGAAGCCAAAGCACACACACTTTAAATCTTGATTTCAAAACATACACTTTTTTTGTGTGGTTTTCCCCCGATCAAGAGATTAGTAAGCTATGAGAAAATTAGTTACTCAGTTCCTGGTGGAATTAAACATGGTATTTAAGAGTTGCATAAAAGAAATTAAAGTAGAATTGAAGAACACACATAAAAATAGTAAAAAGATATGAAATAATATAATAAACTTTATTGAATCTATCACCAATCCAGTATAAAGGCCTTGTCCTCTTTACAAATCTTCTTCAATGTAGATAAACTAGAAAATACAATAGAAATTTGGAAATAAAAGATGATCTAAAAAAAACTCTAAACTTGATTCTCTGAGATGCCTCTCCTCTGTTGCTCTTTATGCGTATTTAAAGGGGATCTTTGAAGTAGAGTCCCAGTAGAATTCTTCCTCAAAAACAACATGCAAATGGCTACAGAAATGAGGCATTTCTGCGGCTATTTCTGGAAAACGAGGCACTTTTGGAGGGTTAGGGCACGCATTTTAGCGCTTGGCTTCATCTCATCCATTCATCTGAAGATCTATCCTTATAATCCTCGTTTGAATTTTGAAATTTAAAATAATATTGTTCCTAGATAACTTAGGAAACGAGTTATTTATAAATCCGAATTTTAAACTTGAATTTTCCTTAATCTTTGACTTAAGATAGGATAATTTCAGATTTGATTTGGGTTTGATGGGCTTTTGGGCTTCTTTTTAACTTGTGGGCTTCTTTTGGCTCTTTTCTTTTCTCTTTTTAATTATAGAGTCCTGCATATTACTAAACAATAAAACAATTAAATAGTAGTGTTTTATAAAAAATAAATATGAAAATATGACTAAAAATATGCGCTTTTGATAAACAATCACTGGGTTGGTAATATCCGAGTTAAATGAGGTCTGGGTGAAATATAGATCATTATTTGCATAGGAATAATTGTGATTATAATCCATATAACCAAGATGTCAAAAACAAAATAAAAATAAGCCAACAAACAAACAAATAAAAAGAAAAAAATCTAGCCTAAGTTGGGGTAGACCATAGATCTAGACAACTCGTAACTGGTTAGACTGTCTACAGGGGATATATTGCAGAATCTGACTACAAATTAATCGGCCAGGTAGGGTCAAGATCATTAAGAGGCATTTATGCCTAAGCAACGGACCTAATTATGTTAAACCACTGTTCTAAGAGGATTCACATCTCAATCCCCAATCTTTGTCATCGATTTGGTAAGAGTCAAATTCTAATCAATTTTTCCCATAGGTCAGTCTCCTATTAAGACCGAAATGTCCCTAGGGCTAATGTCTACTCAGTTTTAAGTTAAGCTTGGGTTAGTGAGTGAGAAGATTTTTTTTGGGTTAAGGAAGGGTAATGACTTCCCCACCTTGTCTTTATTAAGAATATGCCCTTATTCTTCTTCGTGCAAGTGTACAAGTTTATAGAAAAAGTAACACTTTAAGAAATATACATCACTCAAAATATATTTTCTAAACTATTTGCTATGCACACGTACCTTGGCTCTAGCACTCTTCAATAGTAAATAGAAAATGTAACGAAATAGACACGTGCCTAAATGCAAAGTCTAAATCATTTTTAGCATTTACAATCAACCATTTACTGTTGAGTAAGAGTATGTACAGAATTAAACAAGAAAATAAATAGCTTCAGAAACTTAAACTTTGCAATTCAACCAATCTGCAAAAAATATAGATTAGTAGTTCACTCAGATTGCCGCGGGATTGTAGCAAATCTGAGGGCTTTTGGACTCTACTTTCTTGAGCAGAGTCCAGGGCCACTTTTGTGTCAACTGTAGCAAAAATTTCATTGATGTCTCCTCCTGTACTCAAGAACAGAGAAGAAAGTTAACCAATAAAGTAAACAAAACAAAGTTACTTACCGTCCCTCTCTAGCAACGACACTAAAATTTAATTGAGGTGAACCTGTACAGAAAAATAGAGAATTTCAGAACTTAAAATAGATAGTTCAAGGTACTCAATACTACCGCGATAGCAAGTGACTATATAAGTCGTGATCCACAAGAAGGGACTTGCGATGGAAGCGTGTTGTTAGTTTTCTTTTAATTCACTTGAAATAGTTAAAAGTTCTTCTTTGCTCTTGTAAAGAAAATAAAAAAGAATCTATTGTTATGTTAAGAAGAAAGAGGTAGACTGAGAAGGTGGAGAAAATGAAAAATGTGTTTATACAAAGAAATAAAAATGGTAAAGAGTTGAGAGTTGATTTTTTCAATTGTTTTTTAAACAAAGAAATGGGAACAAAGAAAGCTAAATAAAACACTTACCTCTTCGGTGCCTGCTTACTTTTGATCCTTATAGATGATGTACCTTGGTTTGAAGGCAAACGAAGCATGACATATAGGATCTTCCACATTCCCATTCTAAGATATGAAAAGATGGTGCAAGCTACACTAACATAGAAATGACTATCCATTACCATATGCCACTAACGACACTTGCAAGGGCAAGGTAAATTCAAGGCTATCAGAGTCATTTTGATTTACAAACACAGAAGAGGGAAGTAGAAGCAAAATAAGAATAAAGAATAAGATGCAACTTTCGATTTGATTAAAATAACAATGAATGAAAAGAAGAAAGACATACTCCGATATCACGTTCAGGACAAGCTTCACTCTCGTTCTCCTATGAAACTCTTTTCTAATCTAGTTACATAAAGAAAAATAAAAATTACATAAATAAAAAGAAAAAAAAACCTAAGTTACAAACCAAAGTATTGCCTAGCCAATATTCTGTGCTGAATCATCCTCTATGGTCTCTTAATTTGCAGGCATTTATAGCAAAACTTGAAAAGGGGAGAGCGTCCGAAGATAGGGTGAGCAAATGCTTCCCCTTATCTCACCAAATGGCCATGGATCCGTGGCCTAGATACGGCCAATTGGCCACATCCAGGGGGGGCCGATCATGGGTTTCCTCCTTTTCCCTATTATCCAAAGAGATTTCAGTTTTGGTTTTCTGGATTTGACATTATATCTCTTGATCTTCAGTTAACCAAATGGATCTATAGAAATCCGAGTTTAACTGGTTTTCATTTGATGTTATCTCTCTGATTTTGCACTGATTTTTAGATTATCTTTTGTATTTTTGCTCTAATCCTTGATTTGATTTAATTTTAAATTAAATCAAAATTTAAATGGGCTTTTGGGCTCGTTTTTCTTCCCTTTCCTTTAGTAAAGGCCTGGTAATTTAAATGATAAAAATAATTAATTGGCAGAGTTTATTTAAGATAAAATACAAGAATGTGATAACGAATATGCATTATTATTGACCAATCAGTGATAAGGTGGGGTATAAGTCGGTGCACAGAATCAGTGCACGTGAGAATCTTGACCCTGGGGCTTTACTAGGAGGGGTCCTCCTTGTAGTGTCGTTGATTTGCATCTGGGCAACATCAACCTTGACATATCCATGGGGGAGAATCTTGCCCAAGTCCTGACCTTGCTGAATCAATTTGTTAAGGTGGTAGGTAATTATATAGTAGCGGATTTTCGTACACCGAGTGGGTGTGCTTCTCCAATCAGGTGGTGGGTGGAGCGGTCTCATAATGTACGTGTTGGAGGTCTTCGAAGTTGGCTTGAAGCGGTTAGGACTCTACAAAACTATTAGGGCCACCTACTTTAGGATAAACATCAGCGTCCCTACCTTCTATGTCTTCTTGGAGATGTATTGCCCGGTGTCAGGCATGTTCTTCACTCCCGTCAGTGAAATGGAGATGACACTTTATGAGATATGGGAAGTGTCCAATCTTCCCATGGGTTCTAAGTTGTGCGAGGAGTATTTCCCATGCACCAAGAAGTTTGCGCAGATGGAGAAGAATGAACCGGTTCTCTATGAGACGTATCGAGAGCTGATGTGCCATTATTACATTTGCCTCAATCTCCACCTTAGTCGTGGGAGCATTATCTGTTGAAGTCTTGGGTAGAGTACTTATTCATGGTCGTGGATGGGCACATTGAGAATATCCAGGATCTGGTATAAGAGAGAAAGATTGCTAAGGTAATGAAGGCGGGGAATCACGAAGATGTTATCCTGAAAGAGGATGATGATGAATACGAACAAGGGGACGTCTTCTTGAGTTTTCACTGCCAGTCTTCAAGATCGCACTTCAGACAATGCTATTGGTTGGCTATCTGTCAGCTTGGGTGAAGAGGTGTGTGATCCCATCACCACCTCTTGACGACATCATGCCCTTGGTGATCCTCCAGGCTGTTCAGCTAGTGCACAGACACTCGATCGGCCTACTGCCCGCTATCATTTATTGTATTCAGAGTGGGCTTAGGATGCTGATGGAGCAATTTTGTGAGAAGGTGACCACCACTGGGGCGGGTAGAGAACTTGTCTTCCCGCTCGATGGGCCTTCTCCCCGGGTCGAGATGCCATATGCATACTTGATTGCTTAGTTCACCCTTCACTACCTATTCTTGATCCAATCGGTAGAAGAATCACCAGAAGGTGAATACTATACCCACCTCCGCCACTTCTAGAGTACCCAGTGGGTGGGAAAATAGTTGGCAGGGGTTCGAAGGCTAGTCGAGCGTTAAGACTCGTACAGTCTCTTTCGATGTTTTCCCCTCATCCCAGGTATAATGTACAATGAGGAGTTTCGTGATGTTAGAGACGAGCACACTACGCTGGGATAAGGTACTTTCAAGTGGTTGGTTAGCATCAGGCCTTCCCACTTGGTGTACCAATGTGGGGATGATTGCAATTTGGAGCTCAACCTATCCAATCGCTTTGCTAGATAGTTCGGTTATGACCAATTGTATTCTTTAACCCCAACCCTCAGCTCAGGTATATGGGAAGTTTGATCAATGGTGCTAGGGCTTGGAAGCACTTTATCGCCAAATGTACTGGAGCTAGATGCCCCATCGGACTCTCACGCTACTTATAACCCTCAACTTTCGCTAGTGGTACCAGGTATCGATACGCATCCCTCCTCATTTAGAGTTAACTCGTCCAGGATAAGTTTGATTGCTACCTATTTGAGGGGGAAGGAGGCAGAATAGCAAAAAGGAAACATGTCAGAGTACATGGAATTGAAGAGTTGCTTGCTGATGTTGGAAGCGAAGCTTTGGTGGCTCTAAGTCCACATCCTGATAAAGTAGACAGCGGTCCTGCCCAAGAAGTTTCCGGGGGACCATACTTTGGTGAAGTAGGTGGTGAACTTGCCCAGGAAGTTGCTGCAAGCCCACATCCTAATGAAGTGGGTGGTAAAATCACCCAAAAGTTGCTACAAGCCCCCAACCTGGTGAAGTAGGAAGCGAGCCTGCTCTGAAAGTAGCTGCAACTGTTGATATTAAAGAGAAGAGGATAAGAATCGCGATACCCACCTTAAGCGAAAGCACAAGTCACCTCCTCCACTCGCTTCTTCCCGGAAGAAAAGAAAGCAGACCGTGAAGCCCCCAAGTCGACGTCGAGGACTTTGCAAATTAAAGAGGCAGAAGCACCAATGGTTTATATTCTGCCACCAGCTGCTCTGGCTCCTCCTCTAACTCCTCTAGTTACTATACTAGCTTTGCTGGTGGCTGCTCAAGCTACTCTTCCAGTTGCTCCGGTTACTACACCGGCTTTGCCAGTGGCTGTTGAACCTACTCCCCCAACTGCTCTAATTACTGCCCTAGTTGCTGGTACGTCTTCAATGTATTTTGTGCCGGTCACAAGTAAGATCATCTTTTTCTAATTGAATTGTCCATTTCTGTGACTAAATGTAAGTCTTGGAATGCAGATGAAGAGGACGATGAGGCATAGGATGCTCTTTTCCCACATCATACAGACGATGTGGGTGACTACCTGAACCTTGAAGGTCCTAGGGAAGAAATACAGGATATCAAGCCCTCCAACCAGGTTGAGATGACCACTCAGGCGAACGAGATGAAGGGTGTGGAGATCAACGAGAACCATGAGGCTCCCATGGAGGATGTCCCTCTCCCGGTTGCTCCTATGGACAAGCCGGCCACAGAGATGTCTTTGGTAGAAACACCTGTTTCTGAGGTTTCTCCTGCCACTAAAGCTGCTGTGACCGAGTCGGTCACCCTATCGAGCATGTCTCTCTTGAAACTCCTCAAGGTGACATAGCAAAATTAGAAGTTAACCTCACTATCTCAGCCCCTGGAGGTAAGAATTGTAGCATTTTGGATTTATCTCACGTTTTTCTATATCTGTTGCTAAACTATGAAAAATTCTGCAAAAATTCCTGCAAAAGTTGCTTTCCAGCGATGTTAGAGCCAGAATAAGGGGAGGAAGCAACTCCACTAGTAATTGATACCGTGCTGCTGGGCTTCGTTCACAAAAGACTTACTCAATAATATGTCGCACTGGAAGACTTACATGTGGCAATGGTTGAGATGGAGCCTGTATTATAACATGGAGGAGATTAGCTCGAGCCTAAGATTGAGTATTCTTCAATCCTACTAGCTATTTCTACCCCCTCGGCTTCTAACTTGGTGAAAGTCACCGAAGCTAGTTCATCGACGATCACAGTTGCACTGATCCCCGCACCTGGTGTCTGATTCTTGTGGATGTTCCTCTAAAGATTCCTTTTCTAAAGATTGCTCCAATAGCTACAGCCTGACCATCCCAGAGTCATCTATGACAGACTTGCCTTAGCAGGGCCCTCCTGTATCTGTCGCTCTTTCACCGATTGAAGTCGAATCCTAGGACGAATTCATCGTGGAGCTTGTGGATGGCTTCCACAAAAGATTGAAGCATTGCCTTCCTATGATCTTCATGAGCACCCATACTTCTTTCGCTTCTTGGAGAGTCATTTTTCTCGAGCGATAGAAAATATCTGGGATGTCGGAGGGGTTATTGAAGTTGAGTCCTTGGACGAAGTAATCAACAATCTTGAAAGGAACATCAGTGAATGGAACAATCTGAGGCAGTTAGACCGTACTCTTTTGGTAGAAGCTGAATAGAATGTCTCGTGAAATAGATGAAGAAGAATTATCTAGAGATGTCCTAGGAGATAGAGGTAATATCTCAGGAGCTTACGTTACTGGATGCCCTGAAGGCTGAGGTTGCAGAGGCAATGACCGTCTCCACTAAAGCTCTTGATGTAGTAAGAGATTAGATTAAGAGGGCAAAGGAGATGATCGCAAAGGTTAATCTTCTTCTCTCCAAAGCTGAGCCGGTGAGTGAAGCTGAAACCATCCAATTGGAAGAGATAACAGCTGAGAGGATCTAGATCCAAAAGTCAGAGGTAGTGAAGAGGACGGCTTTGGAGAAGCTAAAATCTTGCTTGGAGATGACGACTACATTCAACTAAGAAGAGTTGATGCCACGACCCTGCTGAAGGCCGAAGAGGAGAGAATGAACAAGTTGCCTGCTCTTGAGGCAAAGATTAAATCTTATGAGAGACAACCATGATTTTTGTAACACCTTGTATCTCTTTTTATTGTACTTTTTCATCAACAAATGAAATATGCCTTTTCATTAGTGACTTGTCTGGTATCTTTCTCTTCTTCTTTTTTCTCCTCGCTCTTTGCTTTTAAGTTTTTCATATGAGAAAATTTTAACATGTAAGTTCTTCAGAAAGAACTTGAAATGGTGAAATTTCACCAAATAAAATTCCTGAAGGAATTAAGACCAAAACCAAGACTAAACTTAAACATAATAGAACTAATCTAGGAAAGAGGATCCACTGGGGATAAAAGTAAGTCTAGTAATCCACTGTTTAAAGGTGACTGAATGGACATGACCGGTTAGAAATTATTAAACTCAAAATTTGTCGTTCAGAGGTGACGAACTGAACATAATGACAGAGAAAAGTGAGACTTGATATTTTGTCGGTTCATATGATCGACTGAGAATTACCAAACTTGGAGTATTTGTTATTCAATGGTGATGAACTGAACAGACAACAAAAGGAAGTCTACAAAGGACTTGGAGGACAAAATCTGAACGTCGATGGGTTCAGAGGTGATGAACTGGACATAACCAAAAAAGAGATTACCGAATTCAAAGCCCTACCTATCAGAGGTGGCAAACTAGACATAATGGTGAAAGAAAAGTGGGACTTGATTATCTATCAGTTCAGAGGTGAATAATTGGACATGACCCTTGAGAAGCCACCAAGCTCAAAATTTTATCGTTTAGAGGTGACAAACTAGACATGATGACAAAATGAAAGTGAACTCAATTTTAGGGACCCATCTACTGAGAGGTGATTGACTGGACGTAATAGACTAAGACACACTAAACTTTAAATTTTCTACCAGAGTTCATAATATTAACATAGCAGCTAGTCTATTATGGATTACAAGGGTGAACTGGATCTGGGCACCCGTTGGTTCAAAAGTGATTGACTGGACATGACCAACTAAGAGGCAATAGGCTCGCAATTTAGTGTTCAGAGGTGATTGACTAACTTGACAGTAAGAACTCCCAGCCTTGAAGGGGGAAAGAAGAACAAGTTATGGACTCTCTTGTTCAGAGGTGGTGAACTGGACGTGACAGTTTGAGTACCATTTGTGGGAAGAGATTTGGATTCTTGTCAGTTCAGAGGAGATGAACTGGATGTTACTAACTGAGAAACATTAGACTCTTAGCTCTGCCATTCAGAGGTGACGACCTGGACATAACGGTGAAAGAGTAGTCCCTACCGATTAAAAGATAAGACTTGGCTATCTGTCGGTTTAGAGGTAACATGGATATAACCAATTGAAAACCACCAGTTTAGAGCCTTCTCATTCAGAGGTGATGAACTGGACATGATGGCAAGAGAGTTATCCCATTGAGAAATATGATTTCATACTTCATATGGAATTTTGTGTTTCCATGGAGGAGTTTTGGAAGAAATTGTCAGAGGTATAATGTTAACATAACAACCAAGGAGTCTACTGGGGTTAAAATGACTCAGAGGGGAATCTATTAAAAACTCACTGGGGAGTTAAAAAGAATCCCATGCTTTGAAGAATTATCAGAGGTAAGAGTTAAAGTGACAATCAAGCTAGGGATGATAGGAGGCAAATTCCTACTGGGAATTAGAAGGGAGTTTCACCCGAAGTGATCGTGACAAATTCTCTGCTTGGGGATTTATAAAAGTGACTTTTCAGAGGTGTGATGTTAACTTGACAAGGGGGTATTAACATAACAGTAATTTGAGCTTGCCATTCTATGGAGAAGAATGAGGTTTAATGTTAATGTGACATACTTGATCTGTAGTTCATCTTGTTGGGGAAATATTTACAGTTTTGTGTGGTCCACCCATTCCATGGACAGGAAATGATAAGGGACTTTGGTGGAATCCACCATTCTATGCAAATTAAAGAATATTGCTAGAGAATCCTGCTGGAGAAAAGGAGACAGTGCTCCTAAAATGAATTCTTTCTGGAGGGGATAATCGTTTGTATACTCTAAGGAATATTTTATAGAGAGGTTCCAGCTATCTGTCAGTCAATCGATTGTCACATCTTGAAATGAATGTGAAAATATTAGAAAAGTTTTGCAAAGATGTGTCTCAAGCCTTCTTCAATGTGTTCAGCTTGATAAGCCATTAGATAAACTCATTTAGTCAGTTTATCTGAATATCTGAATGACTGGGCTGTGAAGTCGGACTTCAAACGATCAAAAAGAGGAGGATGCGACTGAAGTCATACCATTATTACATACAAAAAAGTCAAAGGTGAAAGCTTCAACAAGACTTGTTCGTTTTATGGTTCCACCATTCTATGGAGGGTAATTGGTAGGAGATTTTAGAGGAATCAAATGGGATCAGGTCTATTAGGATTTTTATCAAATCCTCAGCTATCAATATATTTTGTTTGTCTTTACCAACTACCATTTGAGTTAGGCTAGCCATGCTTTTCCCCTCAGTATGATGAGCTGTCAAAGATTTTATATTGGGCTTTGAAGCTAATATTTTCCTCTAGCCTTATTCACTGAAGACATCAGATCATGCCATTTGAAAATGACCTTTCTATTTTCCATTGGTGACCTCTCGATGGGGATTAAAGAGTTAAGATTAAACTTCCCGGGGAATTTATTGAGTAGGTCAAAATTTCTAATGAAGTGTCACCTTAAAAGGGATTCTTGTTCTTGGCTGGTCGTTAAGCCGAAACATTGATCATGAGCTCTGTGGGGAATTTATCGGTTAGGTCGAGATTCCTTGTGAAGCTTCATTTTATGTTCGTCATGGCCAAGGCTTAGGCTTGTAACTGATTACTAAATCTAGATATAAATGTGGAGACAGTCGAAAGGTTTTGCTAAGATGCATCATGAACCTTCTTCAATGAACTCGACCCAATCAAGGTCATCGCGAGACCGAATCGTGACTCGCAGAATGACAGAGGCAAAGGAATGATTGGAGACATGCCATTATTACATACTTGAACAATCACCATCTTTTTGGATCAAAAGGAATGATCAAGAAGAAGAGTGCTTAATGTCGCTGCTTAAGCATGCTCGATTTCGGGAATAGTGACTAGGCTAAAACCAGAAATTTTAGTTTTGTCTTCCCTTCATTGATAACATTATTTATTGATGTTAACCAGAGTCTCAGAAGAAGCGGAGATGAAACTGATTTCGCTTGAGGAAAGGGATTTGTTAGGAAAGAAACAGTCAGACAAGTCTATCTTAGTGACCGTAGGTTAAATATTAACATGGTCATGTATAGTACTTTGATCAGAGTTATGGTGTTGACGTGACCAGAGATGGTACTTTTTCAAGAACTTGCCACTAATCGGCATCATTAGAGTGTTGCTGTTCAGATTTGCTAGGGATATGCCCTTTTCGAGTATAGCGTCTCTACCATAAAGGGTCCTTCCTACTTAGGTTGAAATCTGCCTTAGTTTTATGTGTCATTACCATAGGTCATCTAACAGTTAAGACTAAATGTCCTTTCTGAAAGACTCTCTCTTTGACCATTTTATTGACGGCCTTCGAGATTCGAGCTTGGTATAGCTCAAAGCGTTGTTGAGCTTGTAGTCGCTTCTCATCTAATGCTTCCAGCTCTTGGAGATGTAATCGATCATTATCTCCTTCTGTCATCTAGATTGCCAGAGCAATATTAAGTGATGGCATTTATATCTCTTGAGGTAGACCGCTTCATACCCGTAAACTAGAAAAAAAGGTGTATTACTCGTAGGTGTTCGGATCGTTGTCCAGTAGGTCCAAAGACATTCACTGAGCTTCTCGTTCCAGTCTCGTTTGCTTGAAGAGATGAACTTTTTGATGATCTTGATGATTATCTTATTTAATGCCTCTGCTAGCCTATTGGTGGCAGGATTGTAAGCTGTTAAAGCTACATTCTGAATCCAGTCTTGTCGTAGAATCGATAGAATGATTGGCTTGCAAACTGGGGACCATTGTCATGGATGATCCGCATAGGAATACCAAATTGGGGAATGACATGGTGTTTGATGAGTTGACCACATTAGCAGTTTTACTTTCAGTAAGCGGTGCAGCTTCCACCTACTTTGAGAAGTAATTGGTTGTCGCCAAAATAAACTGATGACCTTTTGCTGACGGAAGACTTGTGGGCCCTGCTATGTCAATTCCCCATGCTTCAAACGACCATCAAGTAAATGTGGGGTGGAGTAGTTCCGGGGTTGGTGTATGAAATCCACATGAATTTGACAGGCCTTACACCTCTTAGCATATTCAACCGCATCTGTTATCATAGTTGGCCAATAATAGCGGAGTCAATGTAGTCTGTCCTTGAGCTTTTAACCGTGTTGATGAGCTCCACATATGTCATAGTGAGCCTCTTTAAGTACTTCTTTAGCTTCCAAATTGGATAGACAATGAAGAAGTATACGATCATATGAATGAAAGTATAGCATCTTTATCACTACATCGTTGTAGAACCGAGTAGATCTTCATTAAACAGAAGTCGCTTCCTTAGGATCATCGGGTAGAATGCCATGTAAAGCATAGTCCATGATTGAGAATCACCAATCCCTTGGCTCAAGGTTTGTCAAGATTGTATGGATTTCACTAACCTCCAAACAATACTTCGGACAAAAGAGATGACGAGCGGCCATCGTAAGGCAATAAGTGGTGTCAGCTAGCAAGGCCAATGTAGCCGCAAGCGTAGCTAATGCGTTTGCCTTAGTAATTAAGAGGCGAGACACATGGCTAATGTAGAAGCCATCAAATGAGTCGGCCAACTTAATGAGTGCATGGTGATAAATTATAGGGTCTTCGTAATGGACCTTGCACTCCCCTTTGATTTGGTTGACAAACAATTTGGGTTCATCATAAGCTTCAATGAACTATACCCACATTTGTTGAGTGAGCTTGTGGCCAATGAGCAAAGCAATGTACTTTGCTATGTTGTTGGAGCAAGGTTCTATCAGTGAGAATGCACGAGGAAGAACGTGATTCTTGGGCGAGATAAATACCACCCCCATTCTGGCAATGATCTTTCCTATAGGGCATGTTCTTGATGAACCGTGAAGGAACATCAGATATACATCATCTTCTGAGGTCATATTAGCTTTGATAACCTCGTTTGGAATATCTTTGTCTAATTTTGAAGTTTTTAAAACTGGGTAAGCTGCAAAAAAAAAAATCTATGAGAGCTTGACCTTTGACTGCCTTTTGGGGGACAAAAGTTTTGTCGTATTTGGAGAGTAAAATGGCTCAATTATCTAGTTTAAAGTTCAAGGACCCCGGTTTCATCATGAGTATGCGTAGGGGGTTGACTCTTGAAATGACATGAATGGTTTGACCAACCAAATAATATTGTTGTCCTCTGGACAGCGAAGATAATTCTAGATATTCCTTCTTGATAGGGTTGTATCGAGATTCAGTTCTGATTAGAGTTCTGCTCAGGTCATAGATAGCCTGTTCGTAGCCCTTATCATCCTTTTGTGCCAAAAGAGCACCCAAAGAGTGGTTCATAGCTCGTACATAGAGTAAGAATGGCTTTCCCAAAATAGGAGCTACCAGGACTGGAGGCATGGTGAGGTATTCTTTGATATCCTCAAAAGCCTTTTAGCAAGTTTCATCCTAGATGAAGGAGACGCCTTTCTTCATTAACCATGTGAACGGTTGGTAACAACTCGAAAGATTTGCAATGAATCTTCAAATATAGCCGAGTCTATCTTGTAGACCTCTAAGCTTTTTAAGGGTTTCTGGAGGTTGGACGCCCTGGATGGCCTTGACTTTGTCAGGGTCAAGGTGAATTCCTTTGGATGACATTAAGAATACAAGGAACTTGTCAATCGACACTCCCAAGAATGTTTTGATCAGGTACATCTTCAACTGGTGAGCCCCCAAGATATCGAACATGATTCTCAGGTTATTAAGATGGTCGCTTCTGCTATGACTTTTGACTGCAATATCGTCAACATAGTATTCCACCATTTTTCATAGATGATCACGGAGAATTATGCTTATGGCACGTTGGTAAGTTGCACCCGCATTATTCAATCCGAACATCATTATGGATAACAGTAGACCCCCAATGGCATTCTAAATGACGTATACTTCTCATCATCCAGGTGCATCTTAATTTGATTGTACCCTGAAAAGCCATCCATGAAGGACATCCTTTCGAAGCCACATGTATTGTCAAGCATGAAATTAGTGAAGGGAAACAGAAATTCATCTTTAGGACAGGCTGTGTTGAGATCACAAAAGTCGATGCAAACTCTGAACTTTCTATTTTTATTCAGCATAAGGATAATATTAGCAGCCTAGTCTAGGTGTTGTTCTTCTCAAATAAAGCCGCATTCAATTAGTCTATGAACGTCGATTTCGATTGCCTCCACAATGGCGAGTTAAAACTGCCGTTGTTGATACTTAACAAGTTTGGCATCCGGTTTTATGTTGAGACAATACATAGCAACCTGAGGATCGAAGCCAGGCATATCTTCATAGCTCCAAGAAAAAATATCGGTATATTCTCGTATGAGAGATATGAGGTCTTGCTTCTCCATTGACGATAGGCTTTCGCTTATAGAGATGAGCTTTGGGTATGCTTGATCACCCACATCAACTTGGGTCACCTTATCTTTAGTCGGAGGCTCACATTGTTCGAAACACTTTTTTCATTGAAGATCAAGTTGTTGAGCTCATGGATCAGCATCGAATGGCTCAATGTCTTTGTCTTTCTCCGCCTGACTGATAGATGTCATGTTGAAAAAGAGCATTTTGAAGACTACCTCTACATAAGATCTGATACCCCTGATACTGATATTCTTGATACTGACTAACACATGTATCATTGAAACATATACTCACTTGACAACAGTACTGATCGTGATTTCACAGACATGACATGATAATACTACTGACAAAATAATGGATGCTCTAATCACAGAATATTGACATACTTACTGATAGCGACTCTGGTTGTATATGCTCAACTATTGGTGAAATGAGATATATGATATATACATGAGGGTTTCCTTATTTAGATTATCCCCTCGACATACTAATCTCATGGATCAAGAGATTGAGTTTATACAATTTGTTTTGCCTACATTTACATTATACATATACAGTTAATGAATTACATATGCTTTCATTAATATGATTTAAACATTATTTCATGCATACATAAACATGTTTTCACGTAATTTCATTTATTTTTGATACCTGTGCATTTGCTTTGGTGCATGCCACTTGGCATTCTTATGTATTCGCTGGGTTGCATTCTGACAACCCTGGACCTGCATGTTCAGATTCTGAGCTTGGATGTTAGTGAAGTTCCTGTAGCTGATCAGAGTGCGCAGCGGAAGCGTAGCAGGTCCCAGGACCGGAACCGGGCAGAAGTTTGGGAACATATCAGATGATCTTTCAGATCCATCTCCGTTACATGACTCTCTAGATCCCTTTTCAGCTCGGGAGTCTCTTCCAATATTATGCCTTGTAAATATCTTGTAAATCATATTTTTGTACGATCCAGTGATGTAATATTCATGTAATATTGGATCACATGCTGTGATAACACTGTACTTGGACTATAATGTTGGAATGTATATTATCACTATGCGTCCGTACTCTAATTTCTGACTGTACTGTTATACTTAGCGTACGTATGTGAGGATATTTTCACCCTGTGTATGTATGTTGCAGTAGCATCTCTCTAAAAAAAATCTCCAGCCCTTAGCCTGCCTAGCAATGGGCTATTTATAGGTGAATAGGGTGTAACTGCTCCTTAAAAATCAGCACAGTCTAGCTTCGCTGTTGTAGCTAGTTTGCTACAAAGCTAATTGTAGCTTAAGAAAATCTAGAAACCCTTGCGCGAAGTTAACCAGCCAGATGGCTTCGAGTTGTTGCACCAATCCCTTGATTTGCTCCAATTAATTGAGAGATTCTCCTTGACCTTCTCAAGCTAATTGAGGACTTAAAAGATCATGACAATTAACTGACTAAAGTGGTATTATCACATTAATCTCTTGCAGAGATTTAAAAGTCAAAAATGACCATAAGAGTTCGTAGCGGAGCTAGCTCACAACGAAGCTATGAAAAGAGCTTCATGCGAAGCTAAGCCTACATGAAGCTACTGAACTTGGCGTGAAGCTTATATTGATCTCTAAACAGAGCTCTACAAAGTCTGTAGCGAAGCTTAGAAATGAGTCCTTAGTAGAGCTAGAAAATAGCTCTCAATTGAGCTAGTAAGAGCTTCAGTGAAGCTAGAAAACAAGCCCACCACGGAGCTCTGGGTTTTGCTGTGAAGTTAGAGCTTGTAGTGAAGCTAAGTGTTAACCTTGTTTTCCTTTTCTTCAGGAGAACATATCTGTCTGCTTTACTAGATTAGTGGAGTTCAAATCACTTTTTTGTCCATCAGGGATGGACATGTCTTCAGCATGTCTAGGACTTGTCTTTTGGAAGTGTCAACAAGTTAGACATCATTCAGACTAGTTGAAGTGATGTTTGGGGGTTCGTCTTTTCAAAGTGTCAACAAAATCTCTTCAAAGTTTTCATGAATCTATAATGGATTGGTACAGATTCTTAAACATTTTGAACTTGAAGCCTGATAACAAAATTAATGAGGTCAGGAAAATTTACTAGTGCAAATGTGCACTGGACTAGGTAAGCAGATTGATTTATCCTAAAAATTTCATGAGAAATGAGCTCTCAATAGAGCTAAGTGGAAGCTTCAAGCGAAGCTAAAGATGATATCCAAGTGGACCTAAATTCTAACCTCTCAATGGAGCTGACTAAGCTTCCTATAAAGCTAATGATAAGCTCACAATGGAGCTAAGATAAAGCTACAATTGAAGTTCAAGTTCGCGTTTGAGCGAAGCTAAATAACTTCGCTCTCTAGGTTCTTGAAACTCCAACGGTCGTTTCAAATTTAATTTGAAATGACCCCTTGCACTCCTTTTGAGGAGGCGACGCTGAAGGCATAAAGCCTATAAAAAGCCAACTGGGCTGAATTTTTAGAGAAGTTAACTTATCTTCTAAAGTTTTAAGAACATTTAGAGATTCGAAAATCTTTTCTTCTTCTTCCTCCGAACTCCATTTGATCTTAGCGAGATTCTATGGCACCAAAACAATGCGCCGACAAAGAAATTGCCACCACTGCAGCGGCAGCGCCACCTCCTCCGATGGTCGAGAGACCTATTGCCATTAGCGGTTTTCCCCTTGTTCAGAGATTTTTGGGTCCCTCTCATGGCCAGTGCTAACTAATCCTTAGTGGATTTTTAAAAATTCATCGCCATCTTATGATCTTAGGGAGTTAAACACCCTTAAGATCAAATTTATCAAATTTTAGGGAATTTATTCCCCATTAATTTCGTCGATCAAAACTAGAAACTGAAGAGTATCTTCTCACAGCTTTTAGGCGAAGCTAGCCCTTGTCCTTTTTGCTCTCTGTCAAGTGACATAATGCAAAAGGGAGCTTTTGAAGAAAAGCTAGATGATTGATGCAAACCTTGAACTTCTTTAGGCCTAAGTGCCTCTTAAGCCTCTGCATGAAGCTAGTCCTTGTGACTTTTTGCACTTCTGCCTCTGTGCAGAGTGCGAAGCCAAGCTTTTGGGTGAAACTAACGTTAAAGTGAGTGATTGGTCTACAATTATGCATTATTATATCGCATTCCCTACCGATTTATTAATAAATTGTTAGCCTAACTATGTTTTGGTCTCTCTTGCAGATAAATCAAGAGTTTAAGGGCAAAGGAGTAATAAGAGCTTAATTAACCCCATTCTTGGGTAATTAATTTCGAATTTCTTGGAGGCCAAGTAAGGGAACATCTAGAAGATGCATTGAGCTTAGACCTTTACGCACGTCAGACGAATATCCGGGCAAAAATACCCAAAATGGAGTATACCAGGAAGGTCCTAGAAGCGACACGAAGATACTCGTCAAAACCAGGGACTTTTGTCCCTGGTATTGCCGTGGATCCGCGGCAATGTGGTGGAGCTATGCGTCGATTTTTAACACGTGGCCCCGTCTCGTCTTCTAGAAGCCTCCTTTTCCTATATAAACCGCTGCAGAGTCCCTAAACGGAGCAGTTTTTGATTTTAAGTTAGGGTTTCTATGTTTTAGTTTAGGATAGTGTAGGTGTTCTTCATTTCTTTTCTTTTGTATTTGTAGTTCGTTTTTAGATCTTGTAGTAGGGTTGAGAGATTCAGAGAGAGATAGAGAGGGATTGATGTAATAGATGGTGACAATCTATGTAAAGATGCCTCATTTCTTCTCCAATGTAATCTTCTCCATCTTCTACATGATTCTTAGCTAACTTTTCTTCTCATGGCAATCAACTACTAACCACTAATCATCTAACCACTTACTTGATAATCTACATAAATCTAATAGCCTCTACAAGGCCTTACTCTTACAAGAGCCATTGATGGCTCTTGATGATGGATTCTAACATTCTAACATTTCTAACATCTAACCCACTAACTTGCTAACTTGCAATGTCTTCTTTATTTCATACTCACCTCTAACCAGTTTTGATGATTTAACAGTAGCTTGCAACTTGTTATGTGGTATTGATGTCTTATTTGAATGTAGAAGAACAATCTTATGAGCCATGCTCTGTATCGTCTCTTGAAGCCAAGGATTAGTGATGGCCAAGGATCCATGTGAGTCAACTATCACTAAGAGGCTAGCATGATTAGTAGAGCAATTAGTAGTTAGTAGCCATGAGTTTTCTTTTATCTTGTTTTAAAAATCATTTATTTTCACCATTGTCTTTGTTCACCCTTGTTTTCATTTTCTTTACTACAGGCTTCTTCTTCTTTTCTATTTTGTTTTCTAAACCACTTCTCTTTTGTTTTTACATCGCCGCTTTATCGTCTCTCCACCTACCACATGCTTGATTTCCTTTTCTTTTCCTTTATTTTCTTTTTTTAATTCTTTAACAAAGAAGAACTGTTAACATGAATAGGAACTGTTAATGCTTCTATCGCCTCCCGTCCCTGTGGATTCGACCCGTTGAGCCAATGCTATAACGGAAGTATCGAGGGAACATTAGCACATACGAGCTTTTACATTGATTTCATAAACACACGTTTTTAAGTGCTGGTTCTGCCCCGATCAAATTTTTGGCGCCGTTGCCGGGGAACGGGAATGGCTTTGATTTCACGTTTTTGTTAATATTTTCTTCTCTGTTTTGGTGTGCAGGACAATCTTTACAGGTGCTTAATATTGCAGAATAAACACTAGTTTTGCATCTTCCTACTCTAGATAGTAGGGACTCAGCTTCTAAAGAACCGCTGCGCAAACTCGACTTTTGCCGCGGACACGCGGCCATTTTGTGATAATTTTATATCTTGTTGTGCTGGGATGTGTTCATTGTAATAGCTAGTGGATCTGTACTATTACTTTCCTGCTTTGATTGCCTAAACACTACAATATACTAAAGAACTAAAATATGGTATTTGGACGCTTTTAAAACGGTTTAGACATTTGCATTTAGGCACGTGTCAATTCAATTCTAATATACTTTATTTTGTTCTATTGTTGTGATCTGGATTGAGGTGTATATATGGCATTGCATATAGCATAGGACAAACACGTGGGTGATTTACTCGCTTGGTGTTATATTCTTGTCTATATTGCATACTGGACAAATTGAAATTAAGGGCAAAACCCATACAAGATAAGGTGGGGATTTCATCACCCTTTCTTAGCCCAAAAATCACCTCCCCACTCACACAATACAAGCCCTAATAACAATTGATAGACATTGGCCCCTAGGGACATCTCAGACTCATTAAGAGATTGACTGAGGGTGGAACTTGTTTTTAATCTTACTCTTGTAAAATCGTGTCTAAGGTTGGGGAATAAGAGGTTACGCCTCGAAGATACCATGGTTTGGCGTAATTAAGGCCTGTTTCTTACGCATGGATACCTCCCACCGTATTTTGCCCCTACCTAGCTGATTAGCTTGTGGTCAGATTCAAGCAACAACCTCCCCCGAGTAATCGACCAGTTAGAAGTCGTCTAGGTCTAGGTTAACCCTACTATAGGCTTGGTTTTGATTTTTTTCTTTTTATTTGTTGTTTGATTTTCTTTTTTTGTTTGTGATTGTTTGTGAAATGGAATTCAACAATAACAATTCTTTCAATCCGAATAGGAATCCATGTTTCACACCGACTCTATTCGTTTCGGATAATTCCAACCCAGCTTTTTGCAATATGAACCAACCAAATACACCGGGTTGGCCTTATCCGAATCAATACAACCCATACCCTCATTCTTATAACTATAATTTTTAAAATAATTTCAACTCTTCACAGAGTCAATGGGGATTCACCTCTCTCGAGTCCAATTTTTCACCACCTTGTCCACAATTTTCACAATTTCCACAATCTCCATTCCCCAATTTTACTTCCTATACTCCTTTTCCTGGATCTCCCATTGAAGAAAAATCTAAGTTAGAAAAGAGTATAGAAGCCAACCTATAAGAGGCCGAGCGACAACTTTAGAAAATGATGGCCTCTCCAATTCCACAATATTTTCAAGAATCTTACTCAGTTCCACCTCCTCATAATGAACAACCATCTGTCCTGAAACCGAGTAAGGAACTCTTGTGTGAGTCCAAGCTTCAATCTCAAAACATTTTGAACTCACAGTCTTCACAAAATTTTCAAAACCATGAATCTTACACTCCCTTTTTGGACCATCCATTTAAAGAAAAATCAAGTCTAGAAAAGAGTATAGAAACCTTACAGGAGTCAGCTTTAGAATTTCAAAAATCTTCTTCTCAGTCTATTGATAGGTTGGAAACACAATTAAGTAAATTGGTCAACATTTATAAGAATGAAGAAACATTCTCTTCTCCACCTTTGACCAATCCAAATATCTCTAACTCTATAAATTTGACCCATGACTCTTGTTGTTTTGAAAGCCAAGATTCCTATACTCCTTTTCTAGAACAACCACCTGAAGATACATTACATCTAGAAAAGAGTATAGAAGTCTTGCAAGAGTTTGCACTACAATTTGAAAAATCTTCTGCCGAGTCTATCAATAGGTTGGAAACACAATTGGGTCAATTGGTTAGCATTTATAAGAATGAGGAAACTCTATCTTATCAACCTTTGACCAATTCAGTTATCCCAAACTCTATTGATCTGACCCATGACTCTTGTCATTTTGAAAATCAAGATTCAATTTCAGAACACCCATCTGAACTTGTCCAAACTTCAAATCCCATTGATATTTTGGCAAGTTATCCTTTTCCTGAGATTGAACTTAAGCATGAATATGATCCTGAACTTCAACTTGGTTATTCAATTTCACTTCCTGATTCAATATTGATTGAGGTATTTTTACCTGAATTCAGGCCTTTTCCCGAGTCAGTATTGGATCCAGTGCCAGTCCATTGTGAAATTGAATCACTAATCTTTTATGATCATCATATTGAACATGACCAATTTCATACTTTTGAAAGTCCCATTGATAAATTGGCAAGTTCTCATTTTTATGGAATTGAACTCAATGAGGAATGTGACTTTGATCCTCAAATTTGTGATCCAGTTCAAATTCCTGAATCAATATTGACTCCTGTTTTGTTACCCAATTTGAGCAACATTTTTGAGTCAGTTTTGATTCCCATACCTGTCATTCTTGAACTTGAATCACCAATCTTAGATAGTCACATTCCATCATGGGAAAATGAATGTGGACTTGAGTTTCATCTTCTTTATTTGGACCCACTTCCTGAACCAATCTCGACTCCCAAACCTTTACTTTACTTAAGTCTTTTTCTTGAGTCGGTATTAGTTCCTTTATTTCCTGAGTCCAAATCAATCATTCCGTTATGGGACCAGGATCTTGATAAATTTGACTCTGAAATTATTTTGAAAATTTGAAAATTAGATAGGGTTAAATTCTTAATAAAAATCATAAATATATACATCATTCTAATGGGTTGTATTATAGAGGTCTCTGGTGGGTTCCTCCAGATTCCACGCACCTTGGATTGGGCCGCATTTCGTGGACCAATCAGACCACAACCGGAACCACCACCTTGAGGTGATTTTTTCTTCCCTCTTGATTAGACGAGAAAGGTGTGTTTATTATGAAGCAAATGTATTTGATGTACCCTTTCTTATCTCCGTTATAGTATAGGACTATACCGAGTCGGATCTCAGGGAGAGCTCGCGATGGAAGCTTTAACGTGTGGTAGTGAAGTGAACAAACGAGTATTCTTCTCTTGCTTATAAACTTAGTGAAGCAAATGAAAAAAAGAAACTAAAAGAAGATGGATATGTTCATGGTGGAAATCGTCGGAAAAGAAATCAAGAAGAGGATTTGGTATTCACAAGAAAAGGAAAGAAAACTTAAAGAAAGAATAGATCCATGACTAGCTTACCTTGCTAGCTTGCCAAGACTTACTAGACTCCTTGATAGCGAATGCGTGCCTAATGTTGTCACTCCATCGGCTTAGGATTAGTCTCGCGTGTTGACCTAATTACTTTCTCACTTGCAAGATGGTGGTTTAACCATCGGAGAAGAGAAGATCATACAACTTGCAAGATGAACAAAAGCAATCACCCATGAGTTAGTGAAGAAAGCTAAGCTAGTGGTAAACTAGTACATGGAAGGAAAATTAGCTACAAGCCATTAAAGAAGTAAAACAAAGCTTGAAGTAAATTGCAAGAAAGTAAACAAAGCAATAAAGAAAGTAAACTAGAATCAAGCTCAAGTAGAGAAGTAGAGAATGGATCAATCCTTGTATAGCTCCAAGTGTCACTTCTTGTTGATACAAGCTCTCTCTCTCTTACAACTCTCTCTTGCAATGAAATCTAGGGAGGAGAAGATCATAGAGAGCTAAAAACCCTAAACAAAAACTATCAAAATACAAAACTATGAACTAAACTCTCTCTCTTCTCTGATCAGTCTCAGCTCGCAGGTGAAGGTCCAGTATTTATAGCAGAAATGAGAAGCTTCGAGATCAAAGTTTGTTGCCACAAAATCCGGGGCTCAACGGCCCTGGGATTGCCGCGCCCTGCCGCGGGATTGCCGCCAGATCTGGGCCGTTGGCTCGGATCTTTCTGGTGAGATCTGGTAGTTAAGTTGTTGGCCACGTGGACTGGTTGGATTCTCCACTTGGCGCGCGGATCTCTCTAGATTTGATTTGGATTTGGCTTTATCCTTTAATCTTTAATTAATCACTTAATTATTGCTAATTAAGTAATTAATAGGCTATCTCTCCTTTTAAGTATGTACCTGCAAATATGTAGAGAAGAGAATTAAAAATCATATATTTATTTGTAATATGCATGGGAATTATGATGTAAAATATGCACTTTTGTGTATTAATCACACCCCCACACTTATTCTTTTGCTCGTCCCGAGCAAAACAAAGAAAAGAAAATCTAGAGTAACAATTTATTTACACCACTTTCGCAGGTGACGCGATTGCACTGAGCATGTGCAACAAGCCGTTAAACCTCTAGGTTACCCTAGAGGAGGAGTGTTGTCTCCTGAGGGTTTTCAGCGGATTACACCCACAAAATCCATAAAGAAAGAAAACAAATGTTAGTATTTTGAAAACGCATTTTGAATAAGAGATAAGTTTACAAACTATTTTTGCAAAAATATAAGTGATCCTAGGTCATAAGTCCACCTATAATCATTCTTTCTTAAACTAAGTCTCCATGCAAGATCTTGTCTTCAATAAGGTAAGAATTCAAAATGGATTGAATATCTTATCTTACATAAAACCTAGATAATATGCACACCGTGCTCTGTGAAAATTTCCTGGGATTTCAACTCCAACCATAAAGCCATTTATTTATTTATATATAATTTTTTTTTTTTATGCTTTTTTTCTTCCCTTAGTTTAGGCTTTCTAGTCTACCCTTGTAGCGAGCCTTTAACCGATGACTCCCAAACCAGACGGTCTTAGGGCACCAGATGAGAAAACATCCCTCGGGTTTAAGGTCTCGAGTAGAAAAGGCCACGAAACTAAAGGGGATTATTTATAATCACCGTTAGGCGTGAATAATCATGCTTCTTGAGGCACAATTATCCAGCTTAATAAGTGAGATCACCGTTAGGCGTGAGTAACCATGCTTCTTGAGGCATAGTTATCCAGCTTAATAAGTGATCTTTTATTTATATATATATTTTTTTTTATATATATATGGCATTTTTGGTCTTTGTCTCCATCCCAAGAAATGTGTAAGTGTAAAGTGCATATTATCTAAGGCAAAAAATTCAAGATAAAAATATCTCACCAATTTTACTTACTTAGCCTATAATTTTCAAACAAGATCTATTACTTCAACTATGTTTAAGATGTCATAATTAAGGCTTTCTTAATTCCTAAGATACATCTTAATTTTCTTAAAAATAGATCAAAACTTTGTCTCTTTTTTCAAAAAGTTTTTATTTATTTTTTTTTATTATTTTTTATTTCTAAAGAAATGTAAAAAGAAAGAAAGGAAATGTAAAAGAAAGAAAGTCTAAAAACTCTATGTTAGTAAACCCTCCCCACACTTATTTCATGCATTGTCCTCAATGCATCATGATATATGTATGCATGAAAAAATGAAGAGGGAAGGAAAAAATATACCTCAAGGTGGTGGTTCCGGTGGTGGTCGGATTGGTCCACGAAACATGGCCCAATCAACTTTATGTTGGGTTTTCAGGAACCCACCAGAAATCTCAGAAATATGACCCACTAAAATGATGTATGCATGTGTTATTTTAGTTATGTACATGACCCCATCTAATTTTAAGATTTTCCTAATAATTTCAGAGTCATTTTTATCAAACTCCTTGTCCCAGAATGGATTATGAAATGATAGAATGGTCGACTTGGACTCGGAATGAACAGGAACTAACACCGACTCAGGGAAGTGAATTAAGTCAAGTGATGGTGCAGGAGTCGAAGTGAGTTCAAAAATTGGGTCCAAGTCAAGAAATGAAAACTCAAGTCCACAATCATTGTCCAACAATGGGATGTGACCTAATATGGGTGATATCTCTTTACTTCCAATATTAAGGAATTCAAGCTCATCGCCATACAATTCTTCAAAACTTAAGTCAAAATCTTCTGATAGAATTGTACAATCAGTTTCAGAAGTAAAGAGATCGAGAAAATCAAGGTCACATTTCTCATTGAGTTCAATTCCACAAGATGGAGAACTTGCCAATTTGTCAATGGAATCTTCAAAAGTGTAGAATTGGGCAAGTTCAATATGATCCTCAAAGATGGATGATTCAACTTCATTGTGAATTGTGAAAGGATCCAAAATTGACTCCGGGAAAAGATTGATGTGAGGTAAAGATACCGGAGTCATTATGGAATAAGGAAAAGAATTGAATCACTGAGTCTGGGTTCAAGATCACATTCCTCATGTAGTTCAATAAAATGTGGAGAACTTGCCAATTTATCAATGGAATTTTCAGAAGTGTAGAATTGGTCAAGTTCAATGTGATCATCAAAAAAGATTGGTGATTCAATTTCACAATGGATAGGAAATGGATCCAATTCTGACTTGGGAAATGGATTGAAATCAGGTAAGGATATGGAAGTCATGATTGAATCAGGAAGTAAGTTGGAATCATCAAGTGGAAGTTCAGGATCAAAATCATGTTCCAGTTCAATTTCAGAAAAAGGACAACTTGCCAAATTGTCAATTGGATCAGAAGTGTGGACAAGTTCATTTTTAGGAAATGAGAAACTTGCCAAAATGTCAACGGGATTTGAATTTTGGACAAGTTCAAGTTTAGGAAATGAAAAACTTGCCAATGTATCAATTGGATCTGAAGTTTGGACAAGTTCAGGTGAGTGTGCTGAAATTGAATCTGGATTTCCAAGATGACAAGAGTCTTGAGTCATATCAATAGAGTGTGGTATAACTGGATTAGTCAAATGTTGATAGGATAGAGTTTCCTCTTTCCTAAGAAGGTTATCCAATTGTTCTTTCACACTATTGATAGACTTGGCATGTGATTTTTGATATTGTAACATAGACTCTTGCAAGATGTCTATACTCTTTTCTAGAATTGATGTATCTTCAAATGATTGTTCTAGAATGGGAGTATAGGAATCTTGACTTTGGAAAGTTTGTGAATAGTGTGAGTCAAAAATGTGTGATGATGGAAAAGTGGACTCACACAAGAAATCTTTACTCGTTTCCATGACAAATGGTTGTTCATTAGGAAATGATGGAACTGAGTAAGACTCTTGAAAATACTGTGGAACTGGAGAGGCAAATCGTTCTGGAAGTGTCTGCTCAGCTCTCTGTAAATTGGCTTCTAAACTCCTTAGTAACTCAGATTTTTCTTCAAATGGAGGCTCAGAAAAAGGAGTATATGAAGCGGAATCAGGAAATGAATCTTGTGAATATTGTGGACTTGGTGGAAATGGTGGACAAGGAGGTTGATAATTAAACTCGGGGGACTGGAATCCCAATGACTCGATGAAGAGTTGAAATTATTTTGGACATTATAATTATTAGATGGGGGGTATGGGTCATATTGATTCGGATAAGGCCAACCCGGCGTATTTGGTTGGTGCATATTGTAAAACACCGGGTTGGAATTATCCGAATATGGAGTGTGTGTGACATATGGATGAAAAGAATTGTAATTATAAGCCATATCACACAATCACAAACAAAAACAAACAAACAAACAAACAAACAAACAAACAAAAGAAAAAATTTCTAACCTAAGTTAGGGTAGACTTAGACCTAGACGACTCCTAACAAATAGACTGTCCACGGGAGGTTTAGTGTAGACTCTAACCACAAGCTAATCAGCCAGGGAAG
Source organism: Agave tequilana (assembly GCA_038442645.1). NCBI lineage: Eukaryota > Viridiplantae > Streptophyta > Magnoliopsida > Asparagales > Asparagaceae > Agave > Agave tequilana. The sequence goes on from JAVJIF010011413.1 coordinate 102,445, forward strand.
GGTAAAATTGGTGGGAGGTTTTCCGTCCGGAGACGTTCCTTAATTAAGTAACCAGCAACCTTCGGGCTTTCGGCCCTCAACCCCTTTCCTAGACACCGATTTTGCAAGAGTTAAATTCCAACACTTTTTCCCCTTAGGATAATCTCCTAATTGAGTCCGAGATGTCCCTAGGGCCAACGTCTACTTTTTAATTAAATTAGGCTTGGGTTAGTGAGTGCTTGGGAAAATGGTTTTCGGGCTAAGGAAAGGGTAATGAACTCCCCCACCTTATCTTATTTACGGGTATGCCCTTAAATTTGAATTGTGCAAGTGTACAAGAAATATAACAAGGATACACTCAAAGCAAGAAAATCAAGCAAGAGTTTGTCCTAGTCTAATATGCAATGCAAACACGTACCTTGCCTCCAGCACTCTTCAACAGTAAATTTAAAGTAATTGAAAGACATGTGCCTAATGATGCAAATGTCTAATCAATTTTAACGATTAACAACCAATTTTTTTACTGTTGAATTAATTAACAGGAATACAGTGAAGTATACAGGAAATCAAGTATAACAGAAGATGTAATTTGCAGATCTGAAGCCCCTGCAGAAAATTTGTAAGTAGTGATCTCCTAACTGCCGCGTTCCCACGGCAAATTGCCGTGGATCCGCGGCAATTTGGAGGGATCCTGGGCTCTGCTTTCTTGAGCAGAGGCCCAGGTCCACTTATATGTGACTGCAATGAATATTTTCCTGCTTCTTTACCTGTAACCTGCAAACAGAGAAGAAGAATCGTTTAGTACTTCACTTTAAACCAAAGAATACGTTGCTCTCCCCGGCAACGGCGCCATTTTTGATTAGACGAGAAAGGTGTGTTTATTATGAAGCAAATGTATTTGATGTACCCTTTCTTATCTCCGTTATAGTATAGGACTATACCGAGTCGGATCTCAGGGAGAGCTCGCGATGGAAGCTTTAACGTGTGGTAGTGAAGTGAACAAACGAGTATTCTTCTCTTGCTTATAAACTTAGTGAAGCAAATGAAAAAAAGAAACTAAAAGAAGATGGATATGTTCATGGTGGAAATCGTCGGAAAAGAAATCAAGAAGAGGATTTGGTATTCACAAGAAAAGGAAAGAAAACTTAAAGAAAGAATAGATCCATGACTAGCTTACCTTGCTAGCTTGCCAAGACTTACTAGACTCCTTGATAGCGAATGCGTGCCTAATGTTGTCACTCCATCGGCTTAGGATTAGTCTCGCGTGTTGACCTAATTACTTTCTCACTTGCAAGATGGTGGTTTAACCATCGGAGAAGAGAAGATCATACAACTTGCAAGATGAACAAAAGCAATCACCCATGAGTTAGTGAAGAAAGCTAAGCTAGTGGTAAACTAGTACATGGAAGGAAAATTAGCTACAAGCCATTAAAGAAGTAAAACAAAGCTTGAAGTAAATTGCAAGAAAGTAAACAAAGCAATAAAGAAAGTAAACTAGAATCAAGCTCAAGTAGAGAAGTAGAGAATGGATCAATCCTTGTATAGCTCCAAGTGTCACTTCTTGTTGATACAAGCTCTCTCTCTCTTACAACTCTCTCTTGCAATGAAATCTAGGGAGGAGAAGATCATAGAGAGCTAAAAACCCTAAACAAAAACTATCAAAATACAAAACTATGAACTAAACTCTCTCTCTTCTCTGATCAGTCTCAGCTCGCAGGTGAAGGTCCAGTATTTATAGCAGAAATGAGAAGCTTCGAGATCAAAGTTTGTTGCCACAAAATCCGGGGCTCAACGGCCCTGGGATTGCCGCGCCCTGCCGCGGGATTGCCGCCAGATCTGGGCCGTTGGCTCGGATCTTTCTGGTGAGATCTGGTAGTTAAGTTGTTGGCCACGTGGACTGGTTGGATTCTCCACTTGGCGCGCGGATCTCTCTAGATTGATTTGGATTTGGCTTTATCCTTTAATCTTTAATTAATCACTTAATTATTGCTAATAAGTAATTAATTGGCTATCTCTCCTTTTAAGTGTGTACCTGCAAATATGTAGAGAAGAGAATTAAAAATCATATATTTATTTGTAATATGCATGGGAATTATGATGTAAAATATGCACTTTTGTGTATTAATCACCTCTCTATTTATTTCATGCATACATACATCACGATACATTGAGATAATGCATGAGATAAGTGTGGGGGAGGGTTTACTAACATAAGTCTTTTAGATTTTCTTTCTTTTACACTTATTTTAGGATACTTTTAGAAATCTTCCCTTTTGTATAGGAATATTCTCTTTCTTTAAAAACTTTTTGAAACAAGAGACAAAGTTTTGATCTATTTTCAAGAAAATTAAGATGATCTTAGAAATTAAGGAAGCCTTAATTATGACACCTTAATCCTAGTCGAAATAATGGATCTTGTTTAAAATTATAGGCTAAGTAAGATAAATTGGAGAGATATTTATCTTGAATTTTTTGCCTTAGATAGTATGCACTTCACACTTACACATTTTGGGATGGAAACAAAAACCTAAAATGCCATAAAGCAAAAATAAATAAAAAGAGAAAATATATATAAATAAAAAAATCACTTATTAAGCTGGATAACTATGCCTCAAGAAGCATGATTATTCACGCCTAACGGTGGTCAAAAGAAACAAACAATCCCCTTAGTTTTATGGCCTTGTTTACTCGAGTCCTTAAACCCAAGGCATGTTTTCTCATCTGGTGCCCTAGGACCGTCTGGTTGGGAGTCATCGGTTAAAGGCTCGATACATGGGTAAACTAGAAAGCCTAATGAAGCTAAGGGAAGAAAAAGAAAAAATATATATATAAATATAAATAAATGGCTTGATGGTTGGAGTTGAAATCCCAGAAATCTTCACTATCACAAAGTACATATTATCTAGGTTTTATGAAGGATAAATATTTAATCCAATTTTCAATTCTTACCTTAATTGAAGACAAGATCTTGCATAGAGACTAAGTTTAAGGAAGAATAATTTTAGGTGTACTTATGACCTTAGATTGCTTATATTTTTGCAAAATTATTTCGAAAGCTTGTCTCTCTTTCAAAATGTGTTTTCAAAATACTAACATTTGTCTTCTTTCTTTATGGATTTTGTGGGTACAATCCGCTGAAAACTCTAAGGAGACAAAACTCCTCCTCTAGGGGTAACCTAGTGGTTTAATGGCTTGTTTCAAGCGCTCAGTGCAATCGCGTCACCTGCGAAAGTGGTGTAATAACATTTGTAGTATAGTTTTTCTTTTTCTTATTTTGCTTGGGAAAAGCAAAAGATAAGTGTGAGGGTGTGATTAGTCTACAATTATGCATTATTATATCGCATTTCCTCCAGATTTATGAATAAATTGTCGGTCTAAACCGTGTTTTGGTCTCTCTTGCAGATAAATCAAGAGTTTAAGGGTAAAGGAGTAATATGAGCTTAATTAACCCCATTTTTAGGTAATTAATTCTAGATTTCTTGGAGGCCAAGCAGGGAACATCTAGAAGATGCATTGAACCTAGACCTTTGCGCACGTCAGACGAATATCTTGGCAAAATACCCAAAATGTAGTATACCAGGAAGGTCCTAGAAGCGACACGAAGATACTACGCCAAAACCAGGGACTTTTATCCCTGGTATTGCTGCGAATTCGCGGCAATAGCCGCGAATCCATGGCAGTGTGGTGGTACCACGCATCGATTTTTGACGCGTGGCCCCGTCTCGTCTTCTAGAAGCCTCCTTCACCAATATAAACCCTGCAGAGTCTCTAAACGGTGCAGTTTTTGATTTTAGGCTAGGGTTTCTATGTTTTAGTGTAGGATAGTGTAGGTGTTCTTCATTTCTTTTCTTTTGTATTTGTAGTTCGTTTTTAGATCTTGTAGTAGGGTTGAGAGATTCAGAGAGAGATAGAGAGGGATTGATGTAATAGATGGTGACAATCTATGTAAAGGTGCCTCCTTTCTTCTCCAATGTAATCTTCTCCATCTTCCACATGATTCTTAGCTAACTTTTCTTCTCATGGCAATCTAACTACTAACCACTAACCATCTAACCACTTACTTGATAATCCACATGAATCTAATAGCCTCTACAAGGCCTTGCTCTTGCAAGAGCCATTGATGGTTCATGATGATGGATTCTAACATTCTAACATTTCTACCATCTAACCCACTAACTTACTAACTTATAATGTCTTCTTTATTCACGCTCACCTCTAACCGGTTTGATGATTTAACAGTAACTTGCAACTTGTTATGTGGTATTGATGTGTTGTTTGAATGTAGAAGAACAATCTTATGGGCCATACTCTGTATCGTCTCTTGAAGCCAAGGATTAGTGATGGCCAAGGATCCATGTGAGGCAACTATCATTAAGAGGTTAGCATGGTTAGTGGAGTAATTAGTAGTTAGTAGCCATGAGTTTT